>JAJHZJ010000061.1:3153852-3427023 GCA_023548195.1 Bettongia penicillata ogilbyi
CCTTTACTTAATCTACTCCCCTCCTACTTCCCTGTGGGTTAAGGTAATTTTCTTTGTTCAACTAATTGTGTATATTATTGCCTCTTTGATCCAATATTGATGAGAGTAAGGTTTAAGTGATACTTACTACTCATCCTCCCATCTTCCCCTACACTGTAGCAGGTCTTTTGTGCCTCTTCACATGAAATAATTTACCCTATTGTACCTCTCTCCCTTCCTTCTATGCCTAGTGTACTCCTCTTTCTCATCCTTTAACTTTTTTATGTCATTCCCTCAGAATCACCTTATAGCTGCACCCTCTCTCTGTCTACATATATTCCTTCTAACTATAGTATTAGTGATACATTTTTAAGAATTATGAATATCATCTTCCCATGTAGGGATGCAAGCCATTTAGTTCTTTTGAATCCCTTATGTTTTCTTTTTTACCTCTTTATGCTTCTCTTGGCTCTTGCTATTGAAGATCAAATTTTTGATATAATTCTGATATAATACTTGCCCAATTCTATCTTTTAAGGCATTGTTTTTCTCAGTTAGTTTTTTGTATTTTCTTTTCCATTTAGTCAATTGTACTTTTTAAGCAAGTATTTTCTTTTTCATAATTCTCTTGAATCACTCTTATTTGTTTTCCCAATTTTTTTCCTGCCTCTTTGATTTTTAACTTCCTTTTGGATCTCTTCCATGAATTCTTTCTGGACTTGAGACCACTTCCCATTTTTCTTTGGGATTTTTCCCATAGGTATTTTGATACTGTTGTCCTCTTCTGTGTTTGTGCTTTGATCTTCTCTGTCATCATAATAACTTTTCTATTGCCAGATTATTTTTTTTGTGTGTTTTTTTGCTCATCTTTTTCCTTTCTTTTAAATTTGAGCTCTGCTCCTGGGGTGAAGGGAATGCTGTCTTAGGTTTCTTGTGCCCAGAGTTGCAGGTCCAGGCTCTTCACCTGATACTGCACCAATGTTGCCCGGAGGCCCACGGGGACCCTAGGCTCTGGTGCTGCACTGAGAGGGTGAGGTTGGGGGTGGTGCTTCCAGAGGCCATAGGGGTCTGGCAGATTACCTGTATTGAGCTAGAGTTCCAGTGCTGGTGCCTGGCACATGTTGGAGCCTTAGAGGCCATATTCTATCTCTCCTCTCAACATTATGTGAGACTTTGTAAGTCACTTTTCCTCCCTCAGTTTCTTCAGTGAAGTTGGTAGTATGAAAATGTATAGCTAGCATTTATAAAAATAGCTTGAATTTATCTGGCACAGTGTGCCAGGTACTGGTATGCACTTTACAAATATTACCATATTGAATCTGTGTCATGCATTTGTTTCATGTAAGACATAATGTACTTTGAAAGTAAAAAGCCAATATGATGAAGGCTAAATATTTTCATTTGATTCTTGAAATGGGAAAAATGAGGTTTGTTATTGTTGTAAGTCATGAGATGGATATTAGTATTAGCAGTCATGGTAGCAGAAAAAAACAAGAGAACTAGGAAGATGGCATGTGTGTGTATGTGTGTGTTTGTGTGTATGCACATGGGATGTTGACAGAATTATTTAGCCAGGTCTTCTGGTATGATGTTGGTATTTACGGTTTATTGTTCTTAAACAACCAGTAGGTAATTTATTGAATTGCCTTTATATGTTTTCCCTGCCTAGTACTTCATCAGGAGGTTAAGCAGTCAGACCATTGTTCCTTTTTGAATGTTACTAACAAAACTGACCGGGAATTCAACTCCAAGTCCTGTTATGTGGGGTTGGCCATGTATCAAAGTTGATCTGTGCTTTGTGAATAGACTGATGAAATGTATTACCCCACCACATCTAAAACAATAATCCCATCTCATAAGAGTTAGTCCTCTTCTTAAAGAAGACAAAGAAACATTGGAGCTCTCCTAGTTCATTTGTATTCATTCTTGATATCCTATCACCTCTCTGAGAGGGAAATGAGATGGATTTCCCCTGTCCTCCTATATATCTAAAATACAACTCCCAGAATTCCCTCTGCTTCATTTGCAACTCTACAAAATTATACCCTTCCACATGCTTGTACTTAAGAAAATATTTTTTCTTCCTTCAGGAATTTGTTCAGGGTGGAATGGTTTGTGTTATAGTCCATTTCTGTCGCATTATGACCATCTTCAATGGTTAGTTTCTTGAGGGCAGAGATGGTCTGCATTGTGCTCTATTTAGAACAATTTCCCTGTGAGCATTGATTCAGGCATTTCATGAATAATGATGAATTATGCTGTCTGGAAAGATGTGAGGGAAAAGAAACTTCAAAAGCAAGTGGCCTTATCCTAAGAAAATACATATCTGATAATCCATACAGAAACATGGTCAAATGAACCATGATCCTTTCTTTATGAAGCAGAGAATATAAATTTGAAATAATACCTTTGCTGTGGCATATAATTCATTCTACAGGCATTTCTTAGGTAACTACTATCTATAAAGTACTGTGTTCAAATTGAGAACCATGGGATTGTCAAAGGATGAGTATTGTGGTATTAAATATTACTGTGGTTAAAAAAAAGATAAAGGAGAAAAGGAAAGATCCAGGGAAACACAGTTTTTTTCCCCTCTCAAACTGCGAGCTTATAAATAAGAATGACATTCCCAAGAAGGATGTGACACTGTCTTTCTTGAAAGGCAGAATTTAATGGGGCTCTGTGGGACATTGGTATTATTGAGATCAAGATGGAAAAGGAGACTTTGTGCTCTTAGAGATCTTTTCTTCAAAAAGAGAAATGTGCACTGGTTGGCACAGTGCCAATTCTGTGATTAAATACCTAACACTAATATTTGTGTCCCAAATAAGATGCATGTTGTCTTCCTAAGAGCTATACAGAGGACAGTTCATTGCCCATGCCACTGGAGTTCACACTTTTCGGCTTGGGAGTTTTTTCCCAAGCTTTGGACAGCAGGTCTTTTTAACAGCTGTGAACTTTAAAAATATTCTGGGGACCAACATGCAAATGAGCAATCCAATATCCCGTTCCCTTTAGGATCATTTGAGCAAAGTAGACTGCCTGGTGTATTTACTCATTTGGAGATCAAATTTGGGTTGTCTTTTAGATGATGGATATTTCCTATGAGATTAGAACAAAATGGAATTCTTGGGGGTGCTTATATCTGTTCCCAGAATAACCCCACAATTGTAGTTGTCTTCTACCCCATTACTTTTAATAAGGAATTCTTTCAAATATATAGACATGTTTTCTAAAATTATTGTGGTTATTCTTTATTCTTTTGGAAAGGTTATTTTCCTTCCTTCCTTCCTTCCTTCCTTCCTTCCTTCCTTCCTTCCTTCCTTCCTTCCTTCCTTCCTTCCTTCCTTCCTTCCTTCCTTCCTTCCTTCCTTCCTTCCTTCTCTTTCTTCCTTCCTTCTCTTTCTTTCTTTCTTTCTTTCTTTCTTTCTTTCTTTCTTTCTTTCTTTCTTTCTTTCTTTCTTTCTTTCTTTCTTTCTTTCTTTCTTTCTTTCTTTCTTTCTTTCCATTTTCCACCATATTCTAAGTTAGAAGGCATGCAGGTAAAACTGATGTATTTCAATTGGATATAAATTATACTTTCCCACTTTTAATTCATATTTAATAAATGAATAAATAAATCATTTCATATGCAGTTTTCTAAGCACTTACTACTTATGCATTAAAGTAATACAAGACAAAAATTTTCTGAGAGCCACAAATCATGAAAAAATTATGTTACAATGTCTGGAATTCTTTTACATGTCTTCCTATGGTAGGTAGAAGTGGTAATCTATACTTCCTTTTTCCTCCACAGTCTCAATGCTGCCAGTTTTATTTCATACTGTAGTATAAAATAGAGGGCATTGCAAAGGTTTGTTATGGGCCATCTGTTGCATGCCTATATTGACACTTCTTTTTCAGCTTTATTAGTTGACTACATGAGTCTGATTTTGTAATTGGTGTAATTACCTGCTTCTATTATTCCAACTCAAAATTTCAGAATCAGGATAGGAAGTGGAACTCTATGTGCATGGAATGAATACATTCTTTGTGTAAAGGATAACTTCAACAGATCATTCATTGTAAGGAGGACCAGCATAAAAATGTTGACAGATGAAGATATGAGAATGAATTATAATTAACACATTAATCATTTCAATACATTTATTAAGGACCTATTTGTGTATATAGCAGCAAGCACCCCAGCATACATAAGAGGGCTTGCTGCACAGATTCTTAGATATGCTTTTCTAAAAGGAAAGTACCTTTTGAGGGGTCAGCAATCTACTTTAATTGCATACTAACAGAAACTACAAGCAGAGAAATAAAAACCAATGGACAGGGTTTCTAACTGTCTGACCATAAGCAATACATACATCACAGATCAACAGGCAGATCTAACTGTCTGACTATTAAATACTTCCATAGTTACCAGAGAGAGAAGCACCAACATCTGGGTTTTAGAAGGGGAGGGGGCTACTTAATTGCTACTCAGAGTCTTATCTGGCACATGAACCTTCTTCCATAGAGTAAGACCCAAAGTAAAACCTCACCTCAGAGTATACATATAATTTTCAGAGCCAAAGGGCAGTCCCTGGTGACTCAGTGTCTAATTAGAAACAAAAGGTGTGGGCCTTGCTACAAAACAAGTCTCCCCTAATCAAGTTGCCCTTAATGGGCTTCACCAAAGGAGTATTAATGAGCAGGGAAGATCTTTAACTCTTACCTCCCCTTCTCCCACCACCACCAGAAATCTTACACTAACATTACAGTGTAATGCTTTAGGCTAGTTATTAGGGAAATACCAGAATGTTGAGTCCCAATTCTCAAAAAGCTTAGCTGTATACACAGATAAGTATAATATTAGTTTGGAGAATTCAGAGTTCCATAAGATTAGATGAAGGAAAAAATCTTTCCTTTCAGAGATTAAGTATAATTTGCAGGAGAAGGTAAAATTTGATTTGGGGTTAGGACGATGGGTAGTGTGTAAACAGTCCAACACAGGATAGAGGGAGAAGGCATCGTAAATAAAAGGAACAGCACGAGAAATGGTGTAACAGTAGTTTCGCATACCTCTGGTGGTATGTTTGGGAGAACAGCAAGTTACCTCCTTAGGCAAGAACATGAAGTGTGTGAGAGGGAGTAGAAGGAGATACAGTTGAAAAGATAGGTTAGAGCCAAATTGTGAGAGCCTTTAATGCCTTCTAAATCATTGTCCCATTTATCATCATCTATAACTATTATGTATTGACTTTCCAAATTAGATAAATTGTACTTATCAAAAAGGGAGAATTCTTGACCTCTGAGAATTTAAGATCTGATCTATATTCATGGGGTTTTCTAGTAGAATGTTATAATTTATTCTGCATGCTAATTTGTACTTTATTTTAATAGCATAAAATAGAGATTCCTAAATAAGAGGCTACATAAATATTTATTGTTATGTTGGATATTTTGGTGGTTTCTGAAAAGATGAAGAATTATGATGGAGTGTGAGAATGCATTAAATATTTGGTGGTAATGTTGTGGCAAGGTGTTGATATATGTGAAGATATTTTGAGACATAGGAGAAAGTGCTATGTTGGAGGAAGGCCATTGAGATGATAAAGGAAACAGCACTTTAGATATGTGTGGCAAACAAATATCATGGAATCTCAGATTGGGAAGGCCAACTTGTTCAACCCCACACTTGAGTCTAAATTTTTCTCTCTATTGTATCTGATAAGTGATTTCCAATTTTTGTTTAAATACCTCCAGTACATAAAAATCTACTAGATAGCACTCGTTATTAGGAAAGTTTACATGAGCCTCAAATAGTTGCTATGGCCTAGTGGATAGTGCTGGGCATGGAATCATGAAGACCTGAGTTCATATTTAACTTTACACATCTTTGTCTGGGTCAGTTACTTAACTATTTGATCCTTAGCTGTTTTTATGATCTCTGTCTCTCTGTCTCTGTCTCTGTCTCTCTCTCTCTCATTAGACTGTGAACTCCTTGAGAAAAGGAACTATCTTTTGCTTTGTTTCCATTGCTAGCATTTAGTAATAATTGGGTATATAGTAGAAGCTTAACAAATGTCTATTGGAGAAGGATATTGCAAAGTACTCCAGTGTCTTTGCCAAGAAAACCCTATATGGAATCCTGAAGAGCTGGCCATGACTAAAATAAACGAATGATGATAACAAATGTTTCTTGATTATTTGGCTGACCTGCAGAATAGAGATAATAATAGCCCCTATCTTACAGAAGGGTTCCAATGCTTCAAATGAGACCATATATGTTAAAGTGAATTGAGGATTTTAAAAGTTATTTAAATGTCAGGTATTATTAACATTATTAAATTTTCTTCTGTCAACTTTCAATATCTGCTCCTAGTTCTGCCTCCTGGGACTAAGCAGAAAAAGTTTGATGTGTCAGTACTTCATATACTTAGAGACAGCTGGCTTGTTCTTCCTTAAATTCTCTTTTCTCCAGAGAAAATAACGAGTTTTGAGTTTCTTGGAACCTTGATGTGCCATGGATAGGCAGGCTAAAGAATGATGTTGCCAAATATGTATAGAGTTCATGGAAGATTTTTAGACCAGAAAGTCTTCTGAGGCCTAATGATTTTCCTAAAACCATTTACAGGGCCAGATTAAGCCATTCATTTATATAAGGGTCTCTAAAAGGATAGATCCTGAAGTTCAATTCAATTTAAAAAGTACTCATTATTTACCTATTACATGTTAAGCACTGTTAGTCACTGGAGATGCAATAACAAAAATGAAAGAAACAGTTTCTGTTCCCATGGAGTTTATTGGCTGCTGGAGAATTCCAGATATAAGGTAATTCTAGACATATTCTAGAATCTTCTGAAGTTTAATTCCAATACTTCCTTGTGACCTGGAAGTGACTGTGGTTTTTCAAAAGTATTGCCAGTGATGTGTACACTGTTGAAAGAACCTACCAAATTAGAAAAGGTTTGAATAATTCCAGGGACTATCTAACTCTCTATCAGCTGCTGAAGGACCAGACTATCTAAGTCAGGCCTGTACAACCTGAGGCCCACCAAAGGATTTTGGGGGGCAGGTGAAAAATGTAGAGCAAAACTTTTGGCAGGTCACAGGTCATTCAGGCCTGATATAAGTAAAGCAAGTATCATTACTAGCATTACATCATTCACTAAGTGATGAATTCTTTGGTCATGGCAAATCATAAGATAAATGAAACATGAAGGAATCATCTCTTCTGTGTGGGTCCTTTCCTATTCCAGAATTACAGCATTGGTAGAAAATGCAAAGAATCACTGTTTTTCAAAACTATCTGTGAATCAATTTAACTTTGTTATTTTAAGGACAATATATTTGTCCTATGAGAAAGGAGTTGATATACCACTAGAAGATTTCAATCATATCAATGTTGATTTTCTTGCTATAAGTTAAAGCAAAAGACAAAATAAAATTGCAGCTTAATGGAAGAGCCATTTTGCATCTTTTCCTTGGAGAAGCAAATAAAAGAGTTGGGGTTGTTTTTGTGCAAGAAGAAATAGAATTCCAAGGGATACTTTGTCACCTTGATTTGTAGTGCTCTTGATGAACCAAGACAAAAGGACCACCATGACTGCAATTGTAAGTAATATACCAATATCTGGGGCACAAGATGAAGAAGCAGAAGAATGTTACTAAGAACTTGGAGTCAAGCTCAAAAGTATCATAAGTATCAAAAGCATCAAGCAGTATCTTGCTTCACCTGAAGGGTCATCAGAATCAGAGCATTATTGGGCTTAAAATGAGGGGAAAGATTCAGTCACATTGATGGAGAGGCTATGGAGGTACATACATGTCAAGGATTGGACAGACCAGATTTGGAGATGTGCAATCCTGTGCCACCTTGCACTCTTGCTAGTCCTAGGGTTGGGACTTCATGTTCATGAGCCAGTGGCAAGACAAAATTCAGCATGCAGATTCTCTTGTGCAGCTCTTTTATAAACATACCATTGTATAGTTGGGCTTGTTGGGTCACTTTTTCTCAACTTCACCAAAACCTAAATTAAAAAAAAAAAATTCAAAATTGTACTCTTATTCTTTCCACCGAAAACTACCTTCTCCATTTCTGTTGATTTCACTTAGGCCCAGATGACCCTTATTTCTTCCTTTTCCTTTGTCCTTACGTCTAATTAGTTTTCAAGTATTATAAATTTTACCTTTGAAATGCCTTTTTTAACCTACTCTTTTTTCTATACCCACTACTACCTACTTAGCTTAGGCCATCATTACTTCTTGTCTGAGCTATTATAACAGCTTTCACCTGGTTTCCCTGCTTCCAGTATTTCTCCTCTCTAATACATCCTTCACATGACTTCTAGAGAAATGTACATAAACCATTGGTCTGACCACATCATTCCTTTAACTGTAAAGAAACAAAAAACAAAACTCAAAGCATAAAAAAGTCTTCAGTGACTTCCCATTGGTTACCAAATAAAGGTTCCAACTTTCCTTTTCATCCTTATTACGTATACTCTATATTCCATCAAGCTAGATTAATTATTTCTAAATCTAGTATAGACCTTTCTTGCTTTGGTGCTTTTGTTCATATTGTTGTCCATGCTTGGAATATTCTCCATCCATGTCTCTGACAGTTAAAAGCCTTCTCTTCTTTCAAGGGCCAGGTCTGCTGTACCTCCTTCATGAAGCCTTCCCTCATCCCCTCAACTATTAGGTCTCTGTTCCTTTCGTGAGTTTCTCATATTCAGACTTTTATGCTTTTACTTCTATAAGTGACTGTATATTTGTCTCATCTACTAGATTTCAAACTCCTTAAGGATGATGACTACATTTTATTTTACCTTTATATTTGCATTGATTAGTGTGCCTAATAAAGTAATAAATGTTTGTTGATAGACTGGTTGCTTTGCACAGTTCGGTGCATATTTATTTTGTCCCATCCTATGATCTTATCAGTGTAGAAAACTGTGTAAGAAGATTATGCTTTGCATGCAATTCAAGATAGACTTTAATATCAAGAAAAAACTTCTTCTGGTGATATTATTTAGTTCTTACCATGTTTACAGAACTTTTTGATTCATTCCTCTAAGAAACTATTCATTGACGATGGGCGTCAGGCTTCTGTGGACTCCATAGATCTTCAGCCTCCCTCATTCCTTGTTTCTGATCTCTCTCTCTCTCTCTCTCTCTCTCGTCTCTCTCTCTCTCTCTCTCTCTCTCTCTCTCTCTCTCTCTCTCTCTCTCTGTCAATGTATATATTTACACACACATACATATTTACCAATGCATCATATATATTTCCCAAAAGCTATCAACATCAACATATATGTGTATATACGTATGTGTGCATATTCATCCATTTATCTATCTTATTATTGTCCTTGTAGAATCTCTTTATTTTATCTTCTACAGATGATGGTGCATAAACTACAATTATTTTCAGCATCCTGCATTTGCAAATATTTATCATGAGCCCTTGCAATGCTTGCGGTGATTCAAAAGTTCCATGAAATTGTTTTGTATTGTCTTTAAATGCACAATGCAACCAAGTCTGGCCAACTAACTTATTTGCCTCTTCAAGGAAAACCTGTAATCTATCCTTCCATTTAACTGCAACTTCCTCCTGTCTCTTTGTTTTATTTATATTGGGAGTGTCAAGATTGCTGTGATTTTTCCAGTCATTGGATGAGGATCTCAAATTTCTAGCAGCAACAACTAAGTTAAAGTGTGTAGACAGAATTATAATATAAAAAACTGAAATTCTTAGAACCCTCTGCCCTTCTTTCCAAAAGTATGTCAAATGGCATTGCAGAGGCTGAAGGGGATTGCGGATTGTATTTTTGCCTGTTTCATAGGTCACCAAGCACAAAGAATTCATCATCAAGTGGCCAGATTATTAGGGAAGGTCCTTTCCTTACTTGCTTAGGTTTTGTTCTCAGAAAGCAGACTCAATCTATTGCTGGGACTATATTAAAACCTTTCTAGTATGGCAGGGCTTGCCAGAATTACTCTGCTGGCATATTCTTTTTGAAGCCAGAATAATTTTCCATATCAGGATAAGGTATGACTAAGACCTAATACAAAGCTGGAAAAAAGAATGAAAATGAATAAACATATGGCATATAATTAAAACAACTTTAACATGACCAAGTTGATGAAATTCCAAAAAAAATAAGATGTGGATGAAAGAAAGAACACAGGCATAGGCTATGAAAATTCATATAAAATTTAACTAATAAAAATCAATTACCATCATGAGGAGAACAAAGGAGTTTAATAAATGCCTTCATCAGCAAATACTTGTCATACTTGCAAAGTGCAGATATAACACATCTGAGAACAACTCAGCTTTACAACAGAAACTCATTTTTATATATTTAAAGACAATGATAGTGGAATATTATAAACAGTATCATCTCATAAAACAAAGAGAAGCAGTGAAGAAAAAAAAAAACCTTTTACCGAAAGATTGTCTAGAAATCCATAAACAAAACCACTCCAGTGGCATTTAAGGATAAAACTATAAGTAAGAGAACAAATAGATTAGGACAGAAATTATCTGCAAAGATTTTTAGTAAATAAGACTTTTGAAAATCAAGGTTAGTGAAGTCACCATACTTGAAATCTCACATCACAGTTCTAGGTGGTGATTATAAAGACAGAAATGGTTCTAGGGGAAAAAAAACTGGATTAGATCGAGTGTACATAAATGACATTGTTGCTGTAAGTGACATATATGAATGAATTAGCATGTTGGAAGTAATTCACAAGATATTCAAAGGAAGGAAGATGCCAAAGGTGGGGAAAATTCTAAGACCTTATTAGTGCACCAAAAAGATGACTCGGAGAACCTCATTGACTACCAGTTTATATGTCTACTTTGTCATCTTTGTAAATTATTTTTTTGAGAATAATCAACACGTTTATCAAGGTTACCTTTGGTGATAGTATTTATATGAAACAGGGAGGCTTTTGCAAGTGATATTTCATAGTAGGCCAGATCTTATCATTACACAATTGACCAAAATGCATGCAGAATGTACAGTCTCATTGTGCTTACCTGAATGTTGATTATAGAGAAAAATGTTATCTTAAAAGCTCTTTTCCAACAGGGTCTCCCCAGGCATATATCAAAATCATGCAAGATTTTTTGAACAATAAAATAACTGAAATAACAATAAGATTGTTAAGATGAGGTGAGACATAAAATTGGTATAGAAATATACAGCTGGATGGTCCTTTGCCAGTATTTCTCATGTCATGCTACTTATTCAAAAGTTCTTCAGAGAGACCTTGAAAAAATATATATGTATATACTCACTCTTCCTTTGAGGTATTTCCCACTCTGGTACAGGAGATCCATTACAGAATGTAGATTGAAGAGGGGTTCCTTATGGATGGGGAGCTGTTCCTGTCTGTAGATGACATTTTCTTTATTGCACTAAACCCTGGAACATCACACAGACTAACTTCCTGAATATGCGCTTAAGCACAGTGCATGACATGTAATAGGTACTTAATAAATGCTTGTTGACTGACCAAATGATTCATAATTACTCAAAAGAATGAATTCACTATCCAGGAAGGAAAAACCAAGCAGATTAAGTTTGCCTTTTGCCTAGATTATGACATGCAGTTAGAGTTCCTCTGCTGGTATTTATCCTGGACAGATATTGAAAATGGGCATTGAGGTGCCCAGAAATAAACGAGAGGATGAGAGTGGACTAGATTTCCTCCAGAAAATAGCAAATCTTCTTTAATCATTCTCACACTTCTCCATGAAATAAAGTTCTATCTTTTTAATATCAATATTCTACTATTGTTATATGACTGAATGTCATCGAGTACTATAATCCCTGAGGTATTCAAATGAATATCATTCAAAGGGCAATATAGAAGCAGATAGTAGTCTCTGCAGACTTCAAAACATGATTAATCAGAAACATTTAAGAACAAGAGTGAAGGATATCATCAAAGAAGTTTATGGTAGAAAAAAGAAAATGGAATGGTCCTATGAAAGCAAGGAATAATTAATGTACAGATCTAGTGCTCCACGGTTATTTTTGAACTTTTAAGAGAAAGTGAGGAAGGCCTCTCCTTAGATGAGCAGACTCTCTGTGGCAAACTTATAGGGAGGGTTAGATAAGGGTCACACAGGGTGAGTGAGCATGGATAGGTTGTGATCTATATCTTCAAAGGAAGAGTGAATACTATTGAGATCACTGAACATTTGGAATATTTCAAGGTACTCTGGATCTGGAAAGTTTCTCTCCCAACATAGATTGACCTTGTTTGTAACCTATAGACTTTAGTAGTTGTAATGCCAATGAGATACCCATAGTAGCTGCTGTGAATATGCATGAGTATTTCCAGTGTAAATTCACAAAATATAAATAATTCTCTTCCTCAAAGACAAAACCAAGATATTTATTCAAACACAAAAAAGCCAAATCCATCATGGTAGCAAAGAAGTACACATTTCCAATCCAGGGAGCACTACCGTCCCTAAGCCTTCCCTTCATTAGGCCTACCCACAAAGAAACTCCTCTAGTTAAAATTTGAACCTCTCTCACTCAGGCTAGCTGCCTCAGTTCTGCCTTGCTCTCACCTAGCTCTGCTTCACTCTCACTTCCTGCCCCACCCTTCTAGCGCCATCCATTTGGCAAGTTCCTCCTACCACATCATGTAACTCAGGTTCCATGTGACTCAGTTTCCATCACAGCAGTCAGCTGGGCCCGAGCTCAAAGCAGGTCATATAAGGCCTGTTAATTGACGGGAAAGATCTTCCCATTCCATTGACATTACAGTAGTTGCTTGGGACTCTGAGAAATTAAGTGAAAGCTGTGGTCATGTAGTTAATTTGTGTTGAAGGCAGAATTTACATCTGGATGTTTTGAATTCTAAGGCCAGTTTTCAATCCTCTGCACCAAGCTATCTTTCACATTGTACTTAGTGTGAATTTAATAAACATCTGTTAAATTTAAATGAATTATCTTCAGAGAGCTTACATTTTGATTGGGAAGAAAGTCACAAGTAGAAATAATAATGATAAAAGGCAGTCTGAGATGTGACATAAAAGTGAAAGAATTAAAATGATTCTCAGCATCCCTTTATTCTCTTTTATACAGGAAGAGTATATGTTCTATTTCTGCCCTTAATATTTTTGAAATATGCTATTTTCTTTGGTCAGCTGATTCTGACATCTGGATATGATTTCTTTTTGAGAGGGACAGACATATGGACAGTCAGAATGATGGTACCCTTATGATATTAGGAGAAATCAAAGTAGACCTCCAGAAGATTGAGTGGAACCATTGTGGTGAGTTTATGGAAGGACATAGTGAAGAGCAAACAGAATGGGTGGGTTGTAATTTGAATTATTGGAGTGAACTTCTGAAAGAATGAGATTATACATCCTTTAGAAAATTTGGGAGATTTTGACCACTTTAGGGACTATACTAATTCAACTTTTATGATAAAAAGCAGAGAGTTTACCAGTCCATTCTTCTCAAAGATAAAAATATAAAAATACTGCAGAGTAGTATGTGACAACCAAGACCTAACACTTCTCAACATTCTACATTCCTGCTCATACTGATGCCCTTCCCTAATGGGTCTGATTTTAACATACTCAGCATGATGGATACTCCCCTTTTCAGCCCAAACCATTATCTTCCTCAGCCTTTAAGAGACAATCCTTGTGAGTTGCTATGCTATGCCTGACTTCCTTCATCACTCTGAAGGCAACCTGGTGATAAATCGTGAACTTGGCTAAGGATAGTCCTCTGACAATAGGCAAAGATTTCGTCTTCAGTACGGCCCCCTGGCATTGCTTTCAAGAACTCAGGACTATCTCCATTTCATAAGGAAGTCGAGGGCACCACTATACTCTGTCACCCAGTCTAGAAACTTCAGTGAATCTTTCACTCTTCGCTCTAACTTGCCCCACTTATCTATTCTATTGTCCTATCTTGTTCTGACCTTTATACCTCTAATATTGTATGTGTCACCTTTTCTCTACGCACACAGCCACTACCCTAATTAATCATTTCTCAGATGGACTATTAATTGGTCTGCCCGCGTCATGTCTCTCCCACTCCAATTCACTCTCCATTAAACTGCAAAAGCAATTTTACTAAAATGTACGTCTGAGTATGCCACTTCCTTCTCCCACCTAAGAATCTCCAATGGCTTCCTATTCCCTAAAGAATCAAATAAAAAGTCCTCTGTTTAGTATTTAAAACCATTATAATATGGTCCTTTCCTAGTAATTCGGTCTTCTTATGCTTTATTTCTCTCCAAACACACAACTTTATTGTTCCTTGCAAAGAGCATCCTATTTAATTTCTCCATGTTTTTCCATTGGCTTTTTCCTATATCTAGAACTCATTCACCTCTCTTCTGGCTCTTAGTTTCCCTGGCATCCTTTTTATTCCTTTCTTATTTTCTTCAGGAGACCTTTACTGAGTCTTCCACCTCCCTCAGCTGTTAGTACTTTCTCCTCTGAGATGACCATTTTTGTACACTGTGTAGATCATGTGTGTATCTAATTATTTACAAGATATCTCCCCGGTTAAAATATAAGCTCCTTGAAGACAGAGAGAATTTTTACCTTTCCTTGTATTCCCAGCAATTAGCACAGTGCATCAGGCATAGCATGGACTTAATAAATGCTTGTTGACTGACTGAATAAGATTGAAAATGATGATATAATAATCATGATTAAAACTCATCTGAGTTACTTTAAGGTTTTGAAAACACTTTCCTCACACCAATCTGACATATTCATTGTAGACTGTTGAATAGTATAGGCAATAGGAGGTCAGGTAAGTTAATTATAACATTCTCATTCTCATTTAATAAAGAACATAGTTACCATGGAGATGGTGCCTGCACATGGTACTTCACTTCTGCTATAAACCTTTCTCGAAAGGAATGTATTGAGTGTGTCATGAATGTTCTTTTATACTATTTGAAAGGGGCAGTGGCTTATAAAGAAAGAGGGCATCACATTTTGAATTTTTATGTTAATATTAATAGTGTTTAAGATTTTTGTGTTTCATAGTAGACAAACCATTTTGAAAACATATTTGGGAGGACTTAGGCTTCCTGCTTGACCTAGATGTAAAAGACTTGCCTTCTAAACTAGATCTGTTACATTAATTATCCTTTTTTTCATAGGCCTTTCTTAGAATGTCAGGTCTTTGAGAGGAACAGATTTTGCTGTTTTTAGTCACTGCATGTGATGTGCACATGGAATTGGCCGCTACATTTTTAGAGAATAAGTTGCTCCAGATCCAGAGGACTCTGAAATCTGAGTACACAACAGTGTTGCCTGGAGGGGGTCTCAGTTAGCTTCTTATGAGACAATAGGCCACATCTAAACCCCCATCTCTTCCTCTGTATGTGATTTTTTTCCTCATATTTTGCTTTATACATGATCCCTCATTTAGTCTGCACCTTTGTATCTGATTCTCTTAGATTTAAATTATATTCTTTCTTCCTTATTCCTTGGATCTATTAATGTCTGGCTTAAACAATATTGAAAATGTTTGTTTTTTACATTTTTTATTTCCAAATGTACCCTTACCACTTTCGCCTACACATAAGAAATGACAAGTGAGAAAATAAAGCAAGTCAGAAAAAAGTAGCCCATATACTGATTGTTTAAAAGTATATTCAGTGTTACCCATATTCCCCTACTTCTGAAAAGAGGGCAAGGAAGTAGATTTTCTGATCTCTTCATTAGAGACAAACTTGGTCGTTATAACTACATAGCATTTAATTTCTTTTTTAGTTCTCCCTGTTTCCAACATTATAGTCTTTTAGATTATATTCCTAGTTATACTTATTTAAATGGTATCAGTTCATGTAAGCCTTCTTACACTTCTCTGAGTTCTTTACATTCATTGTTTCTTAAAGTAAAAATATTCTGTTACATTCCTGTGCCACAATTTGGTCAGCATTTCTCTAATAGATGGACATCTATTTTTTTTTTCTCCAGTTCTTTATTGCTACAGAAAAAATACTGCTAGAAACACTTTGGTGTATATGAGAATTTTCCTTCTTTCCTTCCTTAGAGTTTACATGTAGCAATGACATCCTTGGGCCAAAAGGTATGGCCATTTTATTTATGTAATTGTTAAAAAATTGTTATCACAAATTCCTTGTCAGAATGGTTTGACCAATTCATGGGTCTGCCAACAGTGCAAGTCTTTTGTACTAACTGTGCTTCTGTAGCACCTTCCATTCCATGGCCACAGTCTACTATGAGAATAAAAATATAAACTCACATTTCTATAGTACTATGCAAAAAGCTCTGTGTAGAATACTTATTTCAATTCCTTTCCACTCTCATCATTTTAATTGTGGTACTTGTAAATCTTACTTATTAATCAATTAGAAGCAGGAACAAAATGAATTAAATGGAGCTGATGACTTTTGTTGCCAGAAAAAAAGTTGCTGTTGTCCTTACAAAAAAGGAAAAAAAGGAAAAACAGGGCTAAAAATTGTATTGTATTGACAACCCATTACATATCCCACCTACCTACACATGTAAAAAGGGAAAATTTAGGGTATAACTGGGATTTAACATGCTCCCTGCTTGAGTCCTTGGATTTCTCAGTAGTGATTTTCTTTTCCTCATTCTACCATGCTCCCTTTTCCCCTCTTGCAGAGACAGCAAAGTATGCAGCCTGGCCCTTCTCAGTCTCATTCTCTTCAGTATTCAGGGATTAATTTTTGTTCCTCAAGAGGATCAGTTTTTAAAAACTGCTTTTTCCTACTCCATTCTATTGCCTATCATCCCCATAATCCTAAGAATATATTTATTTGCTTTCTGGGAAGTAGTTTTCTATACGTAAGTATTGGTGGTGAAGACTTTTTACAGATTTGTAGCTTTTGGTTTCTGTATGATCTTGAGTGTGTGTGTGTGTGTGTGTGTGTGTGTGTGTGTGTGTGTGTGTATTGAGGGTGGGGAATGTTTATACTGAATGTTGTCTTTAGAATGACCACCCCTTTTTTTCCTTTTGTTCTGTTTCTCTCCCAAGATGACTGATATGGAAATATGTTTTATGTGATTATATGTATATAACCTATGTGATATTGCTTACTGTCTTAGAAAGGGTCAAGGAAAGGGAGTGAGTGAGGGAGAAAATTTGGAACTCAAAATTTTATAAAGAAGAATGTAAAAATGAAATATTATTAAAAATGACCACCACTAATGATTTAGCAACTGGGCATACTTTCAAATATTTAAAATTGTCTTGTAATCAGGTTAAAAAATTGAGTCACATCTAACTCTTCTTTATTCCAAGAATTACATTAGGGATAAAACAGGTGAAATTAATATTTTAATCTTATGCTACAATTTGGAACTATACCCAAAAGGCTACAAAACCGTGCATATCCTTTGATCTAGCAATAGCACTACTAGGTCTGTATCCCAAAAGGATAAAAAAAAGAGAAACGGACCCAGATGTACAAAAATATTTATAAATGTTCTTTCTGAGGTGTCAGAGTTAGAAATTGAGGGGATGCCCATCAATTGGGGAATGGCTGAACAAGTGGTGGTATGTGAATGTAATGAATACTACTACGTAAGAGCAGGTGGATTTCAGAAAAACCTGAAGAGACTTACCTGAACTGATGCTGAGTGAAGTGAGCAGAACCAGGAGAACACTGTACACAATAACAACAACATTGTGTGAGGATCAGCTTTGATAGACATAGCCCTTCTCAACAACTACATGATTTAAGACAATTCCAGAAGATTCATGTTGGAAAACGCTATCCACATCCAGAGAAAGAACTACGGAACATGAATGCAGAGCAAATCATACTATTTTCTCTTTCTTTTGGTTGTCTCTTTCTCATGATTTTTTCCCTCTTGTTCCGATTCTTCTTTCACAGCATGACTAATGTGGGAATATGTTCAATATGATTGTATATGTATAGTCCGTATCAGATTGCTTGCCATCTGGGGGAGTGGGGAGGGGAAGGAAGGGGGAAAATTTAGAACTCAAAACCTTATAAAAGTGAATGTTGAAAACTAAAAATAAATAAAAAAAGAAAAAGATCCATCCAAAATATTATGTCACATAAATAGTTACTTGTAACAATGAACAAGTAAGTTATTTCCAAGATCAATTTAAAATAATTTTTAAAAAGATGGTATAAAGCTATAGGATTATTAGTTTTCTTTCAGGTCCTTAAAGTGATAATGCTTTATCATATATTGAGTCAATGTCTTTAAAAGTGGAAGTTAATTAAAAAATTGTATCTGAAATTATAATATCATTTCACCTTTTTCTTTATGGGTTTAACTAGAAGCAAAGGGCTCATATCACTGATTTCTATTTAAGATGTTACATCTTTTCCCCATATTTGGTTTCATTCATACGGAGATACCACTTATAATTTGGAAGATAGAATTTTTTCAATTTTTCTGTGGAAAGAGAAGTGAAAATATTAATTGTCAATGCTTTAGTTCAATTTCTGGGTCTCCCAGAAATGTCAGGGATGGGCATGATGTATGTCTTTTGTTGTGCATGAGTCAGCAGTAACTTAAATAGAAGCAACCAGAGTAAATGAAGGAAGATGAGTGTGGATAATTGGTGGAATAGGAAAGTGGGGTAATGTGCAAATTAGCTAAGTGATATGCAGAATATATCACAGAAGAGTGTATTATTTTGGAACTATTAATAATGTAAAATAATCTTAAAATGAGTCAATCATCCCTTAGCCTGTATTTTCAATAGCACATCATGTTCTCTGAAATGTCATATTAATGATGTGTCTGATGACAGAAAGTATATATTGACAAGCTCAAGAGAGTTTTTAATTTATTCTAAAATCCCTGCTTGCCCAATAACCTTATTTTTTGTGATGTTTGACCTATCTTCTTCCCTGTATTTGGCATTTGTTTATTCACTCATCTGGTCTACAGATATTTCTGTTTTAAACTGAATTTGCTAAAATCATAGCTGAAAAGATGATTCTGTGAATATTGCATACATTCCAAAAGAGGGGAGGGCTTTCTTTTTTGAGACTTTGCATATTATAAGCTTGTGGAAAATATGTGAGTTGTAATGCAAAAGAAGGTTAACATGAAAATATCTTTAAAATAATCTTACAGATAAGGTTGCCCTTCCCCTCTTTTATGCCCATGCTCCACTTATGATTAATTTTCATGCAGAAAATAGAAAGTAATTTCATGAAGTACTGATTTTAATCAGCTTGCATGTATACAAGGACCTGTATCTCCACACTTTCATCTCCTAGTAGGTAATTTCCCTCTTCTATGTACTACCATCTCCCAAGGTTGCATGTGTCTGTCACATCCCTCCCACTACATTATTAAATGCAATGATCTGTTTTCTCTGGTTTCAACAACTGCCTCTTCAGCTGAATGGTTGACATAGTGATCTGGATGACATGGATATGGACACTCAATGAATGTGCTTAATTGTAATGAAGTGCAAGGAAGGCATAGTTTTCACTAATTTTACATGTCAAGGAAGTTATGTTTATATTGTCACATGTCAAAATAAAAACAGGCTGCCTCCTAAAAAGATGATAGAACTTGAGAATTCAAGATTGTTGTGAAAAGACAAAATATCTTGTTTTTATAAGTCCTGCATGCTAAGGAAGCAAGTATTGGCACACATTTTCAATCTTTCCACAAGACTATTATCCCAAGTTGGCATGATTGACGAGTGTTGTGCCTGACAGATTCTAAGGACGTTAGCTGAATCAAAAGTCCTTTCATAGAGTTGGAAAGCAGAATGGCCTATTCTGTAAACCCAGCCTTAATATGCTTCTCTTAGGTTCAATGTTTTGGTTCCAGGCAAATTTCAAACAGGTATAGCCAGAAACAATATTTGAAGGAGGAAGTCTTGGTTTCACTTGTAGGCACCCTTGGAGATTTCTTTCAAGGTTCTTCAGTCACACTGGCTGCTCTCTGGTTTGCAGACAGCAATTGTCTTTTGTGTCCAGCTGCCTAGGTTGTTTGTGTGCCCAGAATCCTTTGTACATTGGATGTACCCATCATTTTGGTTATAGTGCAGTTGATTAAAGATGTGCCAAACTCCTGGGAAGCAGGACAGTGGGTGAACAAGGAAGGGGTTGGAGCTCACTCCTGGCCATAAATATTCTAGTAATTCTTCTAACTACCTGCTTTTAAAAAATATTTCTTCTGCCTCAATAATTCAATGCCTTTCAGTGTACTAAATATGTAGGTTGTATAGTAAGCAATCAGTGAATGATAATTTATTAAGCACTATGTGCCAGGCCCTATACAATAACTATACAGTAGTAATGAGTCCACAATTAAAATAATGGAATAAAGCATAGTGAGTTTTTGTTGGTACTGGACTAGGATATCTGGTACCATTCCTGGGAATATGGAATAATTAGTGAATCCCATTTATGTAGATCTTTGCTTAAAAGTAAGAAGTGGGACCTATTTCTTTGCTTTAAAGTAGGGTTCTTAAACTATTTTTGTGCCATGGACAGCTTTGACAGTCTGGAAAATTCTATGGACCCTTGCTCAGAATCATATTTTTAAAGTGAACAAAAGAAAAAATATGTAAAATTACAAAGGATATGATATAAAAATGTTTTCTTAAGAAACAGCATAAGTTCACAGGCCCCATATTTGGAACACCTGCTTTAGAGTTTCTGATGAGATGGCCAGGATTTAAAAAAAAAATTCATTGTTAACCTGAACAGGTTTTCATTGTTCATATTCTCTAGCCATGGAACTCAGCAGAATGGAAATCAAATTAATGTCAAAAGTAATGGTATTTAGAATATGCTTTGAAACTTCAAACTTCCTACAGCTTGAACCATGGAACATAAGTTACTCTCCCATGGGAGAGTGGACAGGCTACCTGGGCATTCAAGGGGATTCCAAGGCTGTGACCTTTGACGCAATGCCAATCTCTTCACCCAAGCATTCAATCAAATTACCACTCCCAGCTGTAGGGCTGTCCTGGAACCAGAGAGACTTAATCAGGTAAGCCAGGTTGAAGTAACAATATTTGAGGGGAAGACCAGGCTGCACAGAAGCCTCTTTTCTCTCCCTTGATTAAGAAGTATATATTCTTCGGTAAGTGTGGGAACTGAGTTTATGGCTCAGTTTTTTTCTTCTTTTCCTGATAGTGCATCTTGAAGTCCTTCTCTGAGCTGTTTTGCACCCTGTAATAGAAATAGATCTGAATTTAAATAGTACCTTACCTTCAAATCCGTAATACTCAATACAGCTCTAGACTTTAAAATTTCTAAAATAATTACTTTATATGCTAGAATTCACTCATAAGTTGGTCAGATAATTGTTAGATTGACTAACATGTGTACCCAAGGGCATTTGGATATGATTCATGGGCATAAATATAGGTAAGGGATAGGGGACTGAACCTTTGATTTCATTGGTATAGGAAAATCCTGGGTTACAAAACTCCTTCTACCAAAGTAGGTTGATAATTTCTCTGGAACTTAGTTTTTGAGAGTTGGCTAGAGCTCTGAGAAACTGACTTACTCAGGGTGACACAGTTAGCATGTGTCAGAGGTGAGTCTTGAACTCAGGTCCTCTAGTCTTCAAAGTCAGTTCTCTATTTACTCCACTGTATACTGCTCACTCCACCACACTCTCCATAGATAAATGAAGATAGAGCTATAAATCATAAAAAAAACCCTAGTCAGAATGTACCAGACTTAGGTGATTCCCTCCCTCCCCCCAGGGGTTATAAAATCAATCTAATAATTAAAAAGCATTCAATCAATCACCTAAGGTATGTTGGGTTCTGGGGATCCAAAGACAGAGATGAAACAATCCCTGAGGCTAATGTCTACAAATACAATGTGAAGGAGAGGACTGAGTAATTATTTGACAAACTTTGTCAATGCTGGGGTGGGCTGAGTTTAAACTAGGGTTAAAATCAATAGTTATAAAGACTTGATTTAATGATCCCATTTCCCCATAAAATGTGCCTATCTATCCATTCTAAATTTAATACAGGTTCTTTTCAATGCAGAGGTAGATGTAGATTTCATTTTTAGAGGATACTTATAATACATGTAGAAACAATGATTTATCTTGGTATTTTCAGATTAATTTTGTAGTTATATTGAAAAATTGAATAATGATTTGGCTATTTTATTTACCAAAGTTAATTGAAGCATATATTTGTGAAGACACTGGAAGGCAACTCATTGAAATATAACAGACTAATTAGATATTGGGTTATCCTTTTGCTAAACTGTATTAGAAGCATAAAAATTATTACCAAAAGAGATCAGACATTTATATTTTTTCTCTAAAATTACAAGCTTATATATTCTAGATTTTTTTTCTTAAATAACAAATGTATTTCTGTGTACATGTATGAACATTACAGGGGGCTAACCAAATGACTACTCATTATCTCCTCCTCCCAACACCTAAATCCTTATCTCCGTTTCCCATTGCTGTACAGTACTATCCTCCCAGGCCCTCAGGTTTGCAACCTAAAAGTCATCTTGAATCCCTCACTATCTCTAGCTCCCCATTTTCAAGTTGTTGCCCAGGCCTGCTAATTTTGCCTATGCAATGTCTCTTGAACACAACCCCTTCTCTCCTCTGACACTGCCACCACTCTGGTGCGGGCCCTCATCGCCTTACACCTTGATTGGCACAAACCCCCTACTGGAGAGTCAGCCTACCTCAAGCCTCTTCCTCACTCCAATCCATTTTCCATTCAGCCACTAAAGTAAGTTTCCTAAAATGAGGGTCTGATCACATCATTTCCCTATTCAGATTCCAGTGGCTTCCTATTGTCTTTAGGAGCAAATACAAAATGCTCTATTTGGCATTCAAAGCCCTTTATAATCTACCTCTCCCCACCACTTTTTCATTCTTCTTACATCTTATTCCCAATGTGTACTTTTCAATCCAGTGACACTGGCCTCCTGTCTCTTCTACAGACAAGATACTCCATTTTCCTGCCTGTCTCTTATCCCTAGCACACTCTTCCTGTTCTGCTCTGACTACGATCCTCCCTGGCTTTCATTGAGTCTCAACTAAAATTCCACCTTTTACAGGTAGCCTTTCCTAACCCTCCTCCCCCCAACTTCAGACCTTTCCCTCTCTTAATTATTCCTACTTATTCTGCATATAGCTTGCTCTGTATATATTAGTTTGCACATCCTTCCCCCCCCCCACCCGCTGCCAAATTGTCAGTTCCTTGAGGGCAAGGACTGACTTTTGACTCTTTTGTATCCTCAGTGTTGGACAGTGTTGGACACATAGTAGGCACTTAATAAATGTTTGTGTGTTTGTCCTTCGTTGCCAAAGAAGACCATGCCATCAGAGAAATGATGAGATGACTTGCACTTGACTTTGTTTTGAGGGAGGGAGGGCTGTGCAGGTCACCAGCCTCACTTCTCCTCCAGAGCCATCTGAATCCAGTGACCAGATATTCATCAGGATGACTGGAGATGACCCAGGATGCACTGTCTCTAGTCTTTCCCCACTCTAGTACATCTTCCACACAGCTGCCAAAGTAATTTTCTAAAGTGCAGGTCTAACCATGTCACTCCCCTAGTCAAGAAAATCCAGCGATTCATTGCCTCCAGAATCAAATGCACACTCTGTTTTTCTTTGAATGCCCTTCATGATCTGGCCCTAACCTAATTTTCCAGTCTTATTACATTTTGTTCCCCTTGACACCCTATAATAAAAAGAACTAGCATTTATGTATTTCTTTAAGGTTTGCAAAGTGCTTTACATATGTTATCTCATTTAATCCTTACAACAATCCTGTAAGGTAGATGCTATTATTATTCCCTGCCTCCCCCCGCTTTTTTTAATAAATGAGGAAACTGAAAGTGAGAGAGGTCAAGTGACTTGTCCGTAGTCATTTAAGTAGTCGGGATTTGAACTTAGGTCCAAGTTCCACACTATTGGCTGCTCAGCTGAACTGCCTCTATGTTCCAGCCAAACTAGACTCATTGTTCCTGATGTATGGTACCCCATCTTGTTAATAAATGTTTATTAGTTGACTGACATTGTCTGCTGTATGAGGACAAGCCTAGATAAGTATAAGCTCTGAGGATATAAAGAAAGGTAAAAACCAGTCCTTGTTCTCAAGGAGCTCACTATCTAATGCAGGAGATGGTATGCAAACAACTATGTGCAAACAAGGCACTAGAAATAAAGATTTCCAATAAGGAATTCCAAGATGGAATTTTGTCTGAGACTTGAAGAAGGCCAGGGAATGCAGGAGATGGAGATAAGGAGGCAGAGAATTCCAAAATGGAGGACAGTCAGTGAAGATGCCCAGTGGGGAGATGGAACATCTTGTTCAAGAATAGAAAGGAGGTCAGTGTCACTGGATCATAGAGTATGTATAAGAGGACTGGAAATGTAGGGGAAGCTGGTTATAGAGATCTTTTAACACCAGAGGATTTTATATATGATCCTGGAGGGGGCAATAGGCTTATTCTTGAAGCCTCCAACTTGGCAGAAACTTTTTTTTAAAGTTATATATGTGCAATCATGCTAAACATATTTCAACATTAGTCATGTGAAAGAAGAATCCAAATCAAAGGCAAAGAAAGAAAAAAACCAAAATACAAAGTGAAAATAGCATCCTTTGATCTGTATTCAAACTCCATAGTTCTTTCTCTGGATGTTTTCGATTGTGAGTCTTCTGGAATTGTCTTGGGTCATTGTATTTGACAGAAATTTTCAGCCTTGGTAAAATCTTTCTAGTTTAGAGGTAACTGTCAGATCTCCATCTTGTATTTATAAAATCTAATTTTTGAACCCAAGCATGAAGTTTTACATTGATCTCTATTAATATTATCTTACTAAATTCTTTTAGTCACTTTTTCTTATTCAGGAACTTTTTCGATCCCCACTTTGATATTCAACGTTAGTCTTCTCTCCCAGTTCTGTGTTATCTGTGCACTCATTAAATAGCACTTCTTTAACTTTATTCACATTATTGATCTAAATTGCAAAGAGTACAGGGTCATGTAAAGACCTCTGGAACATTCCATTTAGAAACATTCAAGTTGATTAACATCTCATCTTTGGATCTGTTCATACAATCAGTGCTGAATTCACTGAAAAGTACTATGGTCTAAGCAATATTTCTCCATTTTGTTTACAGATAACATGAGTTTTTTTTTGTCTGGACCTGTGATTTAATTTAAATGGCAATCTTCTGATTTGGATATTCTGTTAGTTAGATATATGTTAGGTCCTTGGAATATACTGTTCTGTGGTTGGGCTATATGGCTGCATAATCCTCTCTATAGACCTGAGTTTCTATGTGTGACTGGATCCTCTCTGACCTCTCAAACAGGGTTCTTGATACTATAGAGTTTCCACTCTTTTATTTAAAGATCAAATCTAAGACTGTATATGTCTGTAAATTGGCAATAAATCAGCATCAATCTATATTAAAATGGCATCAATGGGGCAACAAATGTCCAGAGGAAGGAGGATTCATACCTCACCAAAGAGTTAACCTCATTAAGGGAATTTCAGATCTTGTTAAGGAGATATAAACATCAGAATGGAGTCTTCATTAATGGGAGGGGAGAATATAAGACAATGAGAGGGCACTCCCTTTATAGTAATGTTAAAAAAAATGAATTCCTATTCTGGTCAATATCAATTTTCCTTATGGGTTTGTAGGGGAGGGGGGTTGGGAAGGAGGAATTGTTGCTCTTTCCAGACAATTGCCCCAATTCTTTGCCTTCCTTCACCAGCATAGGTATAAGTTAGATGGCACAGAATTTCATTTCCCACCTCCCTGAAACACCAAAGCGTGTTTTCTAACATAGGATGACACTGAATGGAGGCTTTCTGATCTGTGCCACTATTAGTTAGCAGCAATGTTCAGATTCTCTGAACCTGAAGCCTTGAACCACAGGGTAATTGAAATCATTTTCATTTTGTCTTCCTTGCCAGAAAGGGACTCAAATATTTTTCCATTAAAAACTCTGACTGACTAAATGGCCCAATTCACCCCATTTTTAATGAAATGACTTATTGTTCTGCTGATGGGCTTTGTCAGGCTCAACCTGTAAGTGCTTCTCATAGTGGAAAAGTGCTGTGACTTACAGTTACCTATTGATTTCATCCAGGGCCTAAAGGTGACTATCAGGGTTTATCTTCTGTGTACCCCGTTTCCTTTGCTGAATACTCATTTATACTCAAAGGTGACACTGTCATCTTGTTAAGTCAAATTAGTTGGGGGTTAATGGAAGCATTTGCTCCAAAATAAGTGTGTTCCTTTCTAAGAAAATCTGCCATACAAAAATTCCAACTTACACAATATCTTGGTGAGTGGCTGTGCATTTTGCAAAAGAATTCAGCCAAAGGGGGTTCCTTTAAAATTTGATTTTAAACCTACTTTAAGTCCATTCCATCCTGGCATTGTCTAAGTCTGTGAAATAATTACTCAGGGTTCTTAACAACCTAAGGTCAATGAACATGTTTTAAAAATATATTAAATATTTAACTTCAATATTTTAACATTTTTATAACTATTTAAATATAATTGGCTTTCCTCTGTACTTTCTTTTGTACATTTAAGAACATTATCCTGAGGTGGGGTCCACAGGCTTCCCCAGACTGCCGAAGTGCTCCACGACACAAAAAAAAGATTAAAAAGTCTTGCTTTAAATAGAGACCAGTATATTGATTCATTATTAAATTGTAGCAATTTTTTAAGAAATATATTTTAGTAAATTAAGATCCACATGTAAAGAATTAAGCAGGTTGAAAATATAAATAATGTGAAATGTATGTGGTTGTTTAAATTGTGGAATCAAAGCTTATTCACAAATGGAGAATTTCCTTATTAATAGTCTAAACCTTGGGGTTGGGGAACTGTTTTGCTCTTCCTTTGTTCTACTTATAGTGGCTTCCTGCTTCATTTCCTACGTGTAGAGAAGATACATGGGGTGAGTAGGCCATTAAGAGATGTCATTTGCAGCATGGTAGGGGACTGGAATCAATTCCTAAAGAACTACCCTTTTGTAACATTAAATACAACTCCTCTTATCTTTTAGTGTTTCTATAGTTTTTCAAGTAATAAAGCATTGATTTTTTTTTAGCCTGTGAAGTTTTTTTGGCCTGTGAGGCTGGAATAGAATGAGGAATCAAACCCTGGGTCCTTTTGACCTAAGTAGCAAATGGTATTTCTCAGAAACTGCCAGAGAGGCATCCCCATCTCCTGGGAATCAAAATTACTTTCTTTTGTGACATTCTAGAGGTCAAACACGGACTGTCATTGGAGCTGGAGCAGGGCCAAAGGTAAGAGCCAATGGGAGCTGGTGATGTAACACTCTCACTTTGGATGGGTCACAGCCATCAGAAATAACTGAGCTACTGTTCAGGTCTGTGTCAGGATGAGAATTCAGAGGAGTACTTCCTATCTACAGTTAGCTTAACTATTACAGAGCCAGGTATCTCTGAAGCTTGCAAAATTCCAGCATCATTTAGCTGGATTCAAGGCTAGATACAGATAAGAAAAATCTAAGGGCACTACAGCTAGCATAATATACATCGTTAGCTGTCCCAATTAAGAGGACTTTATACAAACAGCAAATTCAACAAAAGTAGCTTGGTTTTGTAGAAACAGAGTTGGATTTGGAATCAGAAGAAGTAAGTTCAAAATTCTGTCACTGGAAGCAGAGCAGGTGTGACTTTAGGTAAATATTTGGTAATCTCTCTAGGCATGAAATTCTTCTATATCAAATGAAGACATTTGAAGATGATCCTGAAGGTCTTTTCTAGCTTTACATCTTAATGAAACTTTATAGCTCCTACATAGTAAGTCTGACCACTTCATTCTCTTGCCCAATAAACTACAGTAGCTATTACATCAAGATCAAATATAAAGTCCTTTGCTTGGCATTTAAGGCTCTTACTAACCTGACCTCCTCTTGCCTTACTAATCTTTCCTATTCCCTTTCTTAAATACTCTATGATCCATTGATTCTTGCTTACTTACTATTTCTTGTACGTGAAACTCCATCTCCTGTCTATATGTCTTTTTGTAGATTGCTGCTCACTCCTGGAATTTTTTTCTCACTTCTGCCTTGATTTCCTTCAAGACTCATCTCAAGTGCCACTTTCTTGCAGAAGGCCTTTCCTAATCCTTACAGTTCTAGAGCCTTGCCCTGTAAGGTTACCTTCTCTCTACTCAATCTACTGTATCTATTTATTTATTTGTCTTCCCTGTTAAAATGTAAGTTGCTTAAGGCCAAGGACTGCTTTTCCTTTTAATTAAATCTCCAGTTTCTTGCATAATGATTGGCACTTAATGGCACTTAATGAATATTTGTGGATAACTGATTAAGTCAAGGTAAATTTAGATACTCATAAGAAAGATAGAGGAATTTGTGCTTATCCCACACAAACACTTGGGAGGCTCTGAACCTTTTGAATAGTGGAGTGTGGATGGGAATAACTGACTATGTTTGTAGACAGCAGGGAAGGAACAACTAGAAAGGGAAAGATACGGAAGGAATGATCACTGGGATAGGCAAGCTTTTGGAAGGGGCTGAAGGGGATGGATTTATATAAGTAGAGCTGTTAGTTTTGAGAAGGAGAAGAGTCTCTTTCTCAGAGTCAGAAGCAAAGGAAGAAAGGATATGCTAGGATGTATAGTGGTTTTGAGGAGTGGAATAGGAGATAAGGGAGCTCATGAAACACATTTTCAATTTTCTCAGTAAAGTAGGATGGAAAGTCATTTGTTGAGAGGTAGAAGTAAAGGAGGCCTTCAAACCTTGGAGAGAGATAGGTAATGATTCATAATAATAGCTTTGTGGAGTGTGACAAAAAACTAATCTGGGAAGAATAGAAGAATTCTGTGGCAGTGGGAAGCCCAGATGAGATTTACATAAACTTGTACCGGACCCATTTGGCATGGTTACCTGACTTCCTGAAAGGCCATGAAGTCATTCCTTAATTTTTGTCAAAATTTTAATCTCCTTGCTTATTTTAGAATCAGGATAATAGTACAATCTATTTCACACCTGACTGGTCATCATTGACCTTCAAGATCAACTCGTCAATTCCCTTTATTTTACAAATGAGGAAAATTGAAACCTATTGAGATGAAAGGACTTAACATTTTAGGACTGTCTTTACTGAAATGGATTGGCTAACATTTTTATTAATGACTCAGAGGAAGTCATATATGCAGTCCCCATCAAGTTTGAAGATAATGTAAATTTTTTAGATAGCTAACATATTAACTAACAGTCCAGATCCAAAGCATCTTAACTAGGTAGATTGATGGGATGAATTGAAAAAGATGAAATATAAATACAAAGTTCGATATGGTTGAGGTAGAAAAAGATCAGCATTACAGATATAGGAGAAAGAAGGCCTGTGAAAAATAGCTAAAGATTTTGGATCATTGCAAATTCATTGTGAATGAATAACATTGGATTAAAAGAAATAAATTAATTTTATGTGAATGAGTTGAAGTTTCCACTATACCCTACTCTGATCAGTCATCACATTTTAGGAAAATCATAGACAAGCTGAATCATGTCCAGAAGCAGACAACCAGGATGGTAAGAAAATTAGGAAATATATTCTGATTAGTTGAAAGAACTAGGGTGTTTAATCTGGAAAAGAGAAGACTTAGAGGGAACGTAGAACCATGGATCATTGGTGTAGAGCTGATATAGATCTCAGAAGCTTTTGAGTCCTCATTTTCCAGATGAGGAAACTGAAGGCCAAAGAAATTAAATGACTTGCCCAATGTCACACAAATAGTAGGTAGTAAGACAGGGAGACTTTGTTAGAAAGGCTGCCATGTGGAAGATGGCCCTAGAAGGCAGAACTAGCAGCAATTGGTAGAAGAGTTGGTCTTGATTTAAGGAAAATCTTCTCAACCATTATACCTCTCCCAAAATGGAAGAGACTAACATGGGAGGCAGTGTCTTTTCCCTCACTGAAGTTCTTCAAGTTGAGGTTAGATGGTCCTTTGTTGGGGATTTTACATAGAGGATTCTTGTCCATATTTGGATTGGACTAGATAGCCTCTGTGTTCCCTCCAGGTTCTTATATTCTGTGATACTGTGACTGAGATTGCAGAACCAGTTAGTGGTAGAGTCAGACTGAAAGCCCAGGTCTCCTGACTTCTATTCAGTGCTCTTATTCTTCTAAGTTTCAACAAATTATAAATAAAAATAGCAACCTGAGGTCAGTAGGTCATGGTGGAAAGAACACTGGCCATCGGAAGAATTTAGTTTTAATTCTACTTTTGTACTAATTAACTGTATGATTTTTAAATAAATCATTTAACTTCTCTGAACTTTAGCATACCATCTATAAAATGAGAGCACAGGATTACATGATCTTTCACCTCTGATATTCTATGAGATATATAATCAATTTATTGAATGCCTACTATGTGCCAGGCACAGAAGTGAAGACTGGGGATACGAAAAAATGCAAAAAATAATCCCTGCCCTCAAAGATTGTACAATCTAATTGTAATCTAAGTGTGTATGTGTATGTTTGGGGGGGGGAGGGGTGGATCTGTAATTTTAAAAAATGGTGATAAATAATAGTGATTTGTATTTTTTTCAGTTTCTAGAACTTCTAGCAAGAAAACATCACACATTCCTTTAAAAATGTAAGGTGAGGGTTATACGTAGAAATGCTGGCTAACCCCTCCTCAAATGTTGGCATGCTTCTGAGACCTCTTAAGTCTGTAAAATGAGGCTGTGTCTATCAAAGGTACAGGAACTGAAACCTAATTTGAAGGGCATCCTTCTTCTGACAAGGCTAAAAAAATGAGATTTTATGGACAGCTGTCTTTATAGCATTTTGACATTTCCTGTCTTAGATGCCATCATGTAAAAGACCACCAGTAGGGCTGAATGAAAGTAGACATATCAATATCCTCTACCGCTTACTACCTTGGTGGTTAAGTCCCTTGTAAGTTTCTTTTTTGGTACAGTTTGGCCTCTCAGTGTCTCTCATGGTTTATTTTATAGAGATTCCTTTGCCCAGCAATAACTGTTTGTAATCTTGCTGGAGAGCCTGGCAGGCTGCAGTGCTTCAGCAATGAACTGACAGTTTCTCAGCAGGTGTGCCACTTATGACTAGAGTCACTTCAGAAACTCCATCAATAGGCAAGTGGAGTGAGATGATCATATGCTTTCGAGAACAGAACAAAAGAAGTAAGAGAAATTTTAAAAAAATTCCACTAAAATGGATGCTCAAAAGTGAGACCAATTATAGAGTAAGTTTATGCAGTGTCTACATCTTAAAAAGCATAACGATGCATCAAAAGAACTGATGAATTTTGTCTTTAAAGAGTGAATAAGGTCCTTTATTAAATACTTTAATTGAATCTTTAAGTATCAAAAACGATGGGAAGTGCTAAAAATCCAGTGATGACTGACGCGCTATCAAGTAAATACCAAGAAGGGAACAACTTCTTTATGTTTCTGTAAACCAGACTAAGAAGTCTAAATTACACTGAAAAATGCTCTCTAATTATGAGAAAAATGGAAAATAGTAATGGGAAAAATTTTAATGGAAACCCAAGAAGTAAAGATGAATTATAGGAAGAAATAATGACTTTACTGGAAACTCTTGGTAAATCCTTCAAAGATTTGTAGATTTCTAGAGGGACCTTAGAGACTATCCATTCCAGCTGTATTGTTTTATTGACTAGAAAATTGAGAAGTACAGTGACTTTTTCAAGGTCATACTTGTTAGTAGCAAACCTGGGACCTGGTCCCTTGACTTCCTTGTCTTATGTTCTTTCCACTGAATAACACTGTCCAACAGAGGGAAGCTCTCTGAAACTGGAGATGAGAAAAGCCTTCTTTCAACACTTCTCTCTCATCCCCGAGTGCAGGTGCACATGAACTAGAAACAATTTCCAGAGACCATCTAACTGCACGATGACTAGGGACAGGAGGAGGAGGAGGATTTCTCTTTGCCATTTCAAAGTTATCACAATAAACCCCTTTTGTGGGTACACACTAGTAATAGATCCGTAAAAAGAATCCTTGCGTGTCTCTGGTTCTCAGGCCTACTCCTCCACTCAATCACCAAACACTTATGAAGTACCTAGTGTGTGTCAGATATTGTATTAGGTTCTGGGGATACAAAGGTTAAAGTCACACTGTCCTTGTTCTCAAGTAACTTATAATCTATCAGTTTGCAATAACTTATTAGAAGTGTCTACATTTGGTATGTGGTATGTTGGGTTCATTTCATTTTCTACTTTTGTAAAAACATACAATAAAATATTTTCTTGCCTTCTGCTTTTTAATTTTTCCTCAGAAATCACTCTTTACCCTCCAATTTATCTGGGTTTCCAAATCAAGAATCTGCAAAATCATCAACTTTTCCTTCTTTTTTTATTCTTATGTATAATCTTACCAAATCCTTGTACTTTTTATAAAACTTTTTCTTCTTTAATCCCTAGACTGGGTCCTGGTCATGAATTATCGGACAGTCTTCTCCTTATCTATATTTCTCTAGAAGCATGTCTTTAAGTCTTTAGTCATGCTGGTCCTTTGTTTTTTTTTATAAGAAATTTAACTTTTTTTTTTTTTTAGTCTTACTTGGCCAGGACTAAGTTTCTCAAACTATCTTCAGAATGAAAAGAAAAACCTTCTCTTCATCACGAAAATAATGTCACTAATTCAGTATGTCCTTATTCTGAACAATGGATACCGAGAAAGCATGGACTTTGGTAAGGTCTCATAATCTTATAATTTTACTATGGTAAAGCCTTATAATCTCAGGCACATTTGGTTGGACTCTTAGTGGTCAGAACATACACAAGGTTCTCCAAGATATTTAGAAAAAGGCTTTCTAGAAATTCTCATACCATAAAGACTGAAAAATCCAAGCTTTTGCTATGGCAAAATTAATGAACTTATTTTGAGTTAGGAGGAACCTAAAAAATTATGTGAAGATCTTGTGAAATTGTTTTTAGAAATTTGTTTATTATTATATATTTATATTCTGAGGAGTTGGTGAGAAATATTGCTTGTATCTAATAAAGCTTATTATTATTTCCTTTTATTTTGTGATATTAGATGATATAGAGGTGGTGAGTGATAATGATTACAGTGAATAATGCTAATTTTTCATCTTTACCATGGTAATCCTTTGTCAGACACACTAATCAACTTGTACAGAGTCTCATTGACTCTTTGCTGTTTCATGCATGAAGTGTTAAGCACTGGATAAATTATAAATGATCAACTTTTTAGAAGGAAGGAGGAATACATAAATTAAATAGCTTTGTGGATAGGTTTATTGGCCAATTAATTTTTCCCCCCAGCTCAGGACATTTTACCATATCTTCCTCTAGGTACAGATAGTAAGTCATTCATTCATTCACTTGAAGTATTTAATTAGATAATTAAGTAATTATGAATCCCTACTGGGTGCATTTGACTGTCATAGTCACTGAGGTTGATAGGAAAAAAATTTAAAACATAGTCCTTGCCTTTTAGGAATTTACAATCTGCTTGGAGAGAAAAGTCATACACATAAAATAGTGAAGTAATAATGTGAAGCATTACATAATTAAATGTTTTAAAAAGTGGAACAAAATGATCAAGGAAGCTGGAAAAGGGAGAGATCACTAGAAGTAGGTAGGCACAGATCTGTTTAAACATATCCAATGGTCCCTATTAATGACATGAAGGCCTTCTGGGAATTTGACCTCTTGACCTTTTAGCCTTATATAATTTCCCCTATGTTACCATATATTATCGTGGATACCAAAAAATTCCCAACCTACCTATGCATATTCATTAACTATATATGTACAAATTCATGACTAGAAGTATGCGTTTTATGTCCCTATTAAACTATAAACCTCATCAGGGCAAGGATCATATCGTATCTAAACTTTGTTTCAGTTTTCCCCACTCCTCACTCATACTTAGCAAATATCTTTTACTTCAGTGGCATCAAGCTCAAGTAGAAATAGGCCACTAAACTGTACATAAGGATCCCTACCAGTTGGCATATTGGCTTAGAAAGTCATATGTTAGCATCATCTATGTTCTATTGTATTTTTATTTATTTTATAAATTATTTCCTAAAGAGATTATATATATCTATATATAATATATAATAATAATATGTTATATTTATTATATATATTTATAGCACCTCTTTTTGTGGTAGCAAAGAGCTGGAAATCAAGCCCATTGATTAGAGAGTAGGTGAACAAATTATAATACATGAAAAAAAATGTAATACTGTTGCTCTGTAAGAAATGATGAAATGAATAGTTTTAGAGAAACCTAGCTGGAAGAACTTGTATGAACTAATGTAAATTAAGTAGAACCAGAAGAAAATTTTATACAATTACAACAACATTGTAAAGACAAACAACTTTTAAACTTAGAAACTCTGATCAGTGGAATCACCAGCCACAGTTCTAGAAGGCTCATGATGAAGCATATTCCCACCAACAGACAGAGAGACCATGGATTCAGGGCGCAGATTGAGATAGCTTTTGGACATGCCCATTGTGGGAATTAGTTGTGCTTGGCTATGCATATTTATTAAATGAAATAATATTTGTAAAACGCTCCATTCAGTGCATGACACATGATAGGACATATAAACTCTTTTTTCCCTTTCCCTCATGACTATGGCATTCTCTTGATCTACCAGTCTGGTAACTGATAATGAAACACAATAGATAAGAATGAGTTTGAGCATTTATCACAGTATCCTAAATCTCATGTATTACTTCAAGATGATTTAAACTAATAACCCCTTGGGTAAAGGGCCTGGCAATCCTTGCCTTCTGTCTTTGGAAAAGGCACTTGTAGATAAGTGGGAGGTAAGCCAAGCAACTGAAAAGAAAGCAGGAAGGAAGAGGGAATGGAGACCAGCAGGTTATGGGGGTGTGGGGCCCTGTTGAACTTGGGATGATGGAGGTTGTAGGAAACCACAAGGTGTCCTGAGCCCAGGCAGTGAGGGTCTCTTAAACATGAACTAAGTCCTGGACGAATCCTGTGCCACAGATCCATCTTGGTCTGGGGATGAAGACTTTTCTTTTTCTCCCTTTTCCTCCTCTTTTTAGAGAGTTAATGTGTTGTGAATAATCGTCATTTATTCAGGATAAACTTTCTCTACTTCCTTCTGGGTTCGGGAGGTGTTAACCTTTTGTTTTTAAAAGTTTACTTGAGATGGCAAATGTGATAAACTATCCTTCAATAGAAATGACGAGCAAGTGTGTTGCATCTTGGTTAATGCTTAGGAAACTGTAGGACGGCAGGAATCATTCCTTACTCAACCTCTGCCTCAGTTTTTTCAACTGTAAAATAGGGATAATAATGGCACCTATCTCTCAGGGTTGTTGTGAGAATTCAAGGAGATAATATTCGTGAAGTGCTTAGCACAGTACCTGGCACATCATGGACACAATAAATGCCTATTTCCTTCTTTCCTACTTACTATTCAATAGACACTTTATGATTTATATAATGTATATTACAATATAATAAGTACATATAACAAGTACAAAAATGCCTGGGTAGATTTTTTTTTTTTAGTCCTAGAGCCCAGAAGCTTATGTTGTGACATTACCTCTTCTCTAGGTACTTGGAGGATGCTAGATTTTTGTAGAAAGATGTATTTGAAAGCTAAGTCATACCTGGACTATAAATCCTACAAGAAAGGGTCATTATGTACGTAGTGAGCATATTTCATTTATGACTCTGTATACGTAAGAATGACTTCTGTGTTTCATGTAAAGATTAATATACTTCTCTCATCGTTGTGAAAAGACGAATTATTTTCAACAAATGGCTCAAGTTTCTCCTCTTGACAATTTATCTTAACACCTTATATTAGCCACTATTACAAAAAGAAAAATCTGGGTGCCAGTTTTTTTAATTTATAAGAAACTTTGATGTAATTATTTCTAGTTGACACTGAATTAAAGTGAAAAGGCTTTCGGTTCATGATTACCTGTTAATTTTGGCTACTCAGTATCATTAACTAAATTAGAAACTTCTAGTTCTAAAAAAAAATATTTAGTTAGAATTTGTCCAACTCTCATTTTACAGATGAAGAAACTGAGGTCCAGAAAATGGAAGTGACTTGTGCAAAGTCCCATAGGTAATAAGTGGCAGAGCTGGGATTTGAACCCAAATTCCCTGATTCCAAACAGAAATCTCTCCATTGTACTAATATCTATAAGCTATATTTCTATCTACATCCACATCTATGCCCACACCACATTTCTTTCTTTTTCTCTCTCCATATCTATCTACTATCTGTCTATCTACTATGTATCTATCTACCTATCCATCTACCTTCTATCTGTCTGTGTGTCTGTTTAATCTGTCTTTTCTTTCTGTGTATCTGTCTGTAGAAAATTTCCATTTATAAGTACTCCTAAAAGTTGTCAATTAATCTTTATTCTGAGACAGAAGGTTCTGAATACATTTATCTTAAATCTCCTGAGTGATTGATTAATCACATACAAAAGGAGACAGAATCTCCCTAGTGTCTTAAGACACTTCCTGGTAGTTAGTGAGACACTTAAGGAAGAGAATTCATTTTTTTTCAATCTACGTATGGATCCCTTAATGTATTAGTACCCAATATTTCTTTTGTTCCATAAAAGAAATACATTTCTTTCTTTGCAATTCATTTGCATTTTTCTCCTGAATATGAATAATGAAAGAGTTTGCTTTCAGAAGCCTGCTGCCATCAAGACACAATTCTTTGCCTTCTCATGAAAAACATTCTAAGCAAACCCAATCCCAATATCAGAATTTTGCAAGTCCCATCATGCTACGTACAGCAATTTCACAGTAATTTCATAGTTATGCACAAATTCCCATAAGATCCAATATAAAAATGTTACCATCTCTCAAGACTTCCCTAGCTTTTTATAATTGGTCTCAAAACTGTATTTTGGGATATTATATACCATATCAACTGTAAGATTTCACATGTCCATTTAGTATTTGGGCTTCACTTAAGCCAAAATCTCATTCTAGTTTCTCTCTGAAGGCTCATGTTCCTTTTTCTCTATATCAATTGCTGTGTCAAACTTTGAAAAGAAAAGAAAGAAAAGATTTAACTTTCTTTCTCATTTAGAAAAATATTACTGGAAAACAAAGATTCAATGAAGTTGTGCCAACTATAGAGTACACTCTTTTCAACTCTATGCCTTCCACCCAGTTACCAATCTTCCTTGAAATTCAGAAACTGGAATGGGCATTTCAGAACAGAAGTTCCATTTCATAATCTATTAGCCACCATTTTCTTTCAATATGATGGATTAAACTATAACTTGAATTTAAGGTATATAGATTGGTAGTATTTCATGCTAAATTTCAAGAAAACCAACCAATACCTTTAAAAGGTAACCAAAGACAAAGAGGCAAACATAAAACATTAAACTCACATTTGAAGTACTGGAGAAATCTCATTTATTATGGTGAAAAAGTCAACTTATAAATTAACATATGAAATTGTCAGAAGCCCGTTACAGCTACACTAATGTACTTTGGTGTAATATGGAAATGGTTCTGATAAATGATCTGATTTACAGACAGAACTACTTTCTACTATATCTTGCTAACTGCAATGAGGTATATGTCAACAGGAACATAGACAATGTCTAGAGCTAAGAAATGTATGATAACCTACACATGTGGAATTTATATCTTGGAAGAAAACAACCAGTTGTTATACAAGAAGAGACAAAAAACCCTGTCCATTTGTGCTTAAAGTCTGATAGTTATAGAGGACATTTAAGGAATTCTATATTTAATATCGATACACTGTTGACCACCATATAAAGAAACTGATGTATAAAATGATACTGTCAACGTATATCAGCCTTGGTGAAGAACTTTTATATCTGCATGAATAAGAAAGTGCTAGATGCTCCAGAATGTGTTTTTAATAACTTACCAAATAATCTCTTAGCCATATTTTAAATAATTAAAATATTCTTGATTCTTTAAGGAAACGAGTGAAACATAAGACCTGACAATTTGGCTTGTAAGCTACTATTGTCACAAATGGCTTCTGTCTTGACAGCTTATGCTTTGTGACTCTGTTAGCATTGCCATGATCAAATTGAATTTATAGATAACATTTGCATAGATGACAGATTTTATTATGAGAGGCAGCTGGCCTAGGAGAAACGAATTTAAGGCCTGACTGACATATTGGTAGTATGACCTTGGGCAAGTCATTCAACCTCTAAATGCCCTATGTGACTATGACTATAGATTGTGAAAAAATTGCTACTTTCTATTGGCAGATGAAATTTCCTAATTTTGAATTGTTTACACAAATGAAACAGGTTAAGACCAAAAAACAAAGAAAGAAATCCCAAAACAAAACAAAAAAAAAACACCCCAAAACCCAGACAAACCATATCATACTCTAAAGTTACTTGTTCAGTCCTTTCAGTTGTATCTGACTCTTTGTGACTCCAACTGAGATTCGTTGCAAATTTACTGGAGTGGTTTGCCATTTTCTTCTCCAGCTTTAAGGTTTACAAAACACTTTATATATACTATCGTATCTGATTCTCATGACAACTCTTTAAAGTACACATGACAGTTAAAATTATCTTTATTTTATAGATAAAGAAATCTAGACTCAGAGAAAGTTTGTGACTTGTCCTTGGTCACCCAGTTAGTACAAAACAGGACAGAATTTGAACTCAATCTCTCCTGCCTCCAAACCTTCTTTCTCATACTCCATTCACATATCTTATTTTCACAGTGGTTTCTATCTATATCCTCATACCTTCTTACTTCTTTTTCCACCCCTAAATCCTTTTAAATAATTAAATCATAATTTCTAAGCTATAGGTAATCAACAAAAACATATAGTAATAAGAACTTTGGCTTTGTTTAGTCAAACTGAGAGGGAAATTTTACAGGTCCAGGTCCTTCAAGAGAAAAAAAAAATCCAATTCTAATATTTTGGACATTCCAAAGTGGTAGAATTGAAAGTGTTTGGCTGTCAGAATGTACTAAGGTAACCACGGTGCATCTAAAGGTCTAAAATAATTTATAGAAATTAAAGTGATCTGTGAAACTGGCTAATACTACTAAGAAATTTTCCATTGTTCATAGGGAATATGTTCAACCAGGAAGAGATTGTACTCTCAGGAATAGCTAGCACTTAATATCTCTCGCTATCAAGTGTCCCAAAAGTCACAGTGTAGTTTTAAGCTTTAATAAGTTAAAAGATGTTTTTACATGAAAAGATGTTTTACATGCATTATTTTGTATGTGCTTCATCCAGCCAGCTTGGGAAACTGTGAGGTAAGTACCTATACCTCTGTCTTACAGATGAGCAAACAGGTTCAGAAGGGTTTAGGGTGATAAGAGACCTCAGAGATCATTTATTTTAACTGGGTCCCTCATTTTTCAGATGAACCTCAGTTAATCAACAAGCAGTTTGCGTTTGCTTTGTGGCAGGCATTATGCTAAGCACTGGGGATACAAAGAAAGGCAAAAACATAATCCTTACCCTCAAATATCTCACTTCTAATGGAGGAGACAATGCACAAATAGATATATAAATATTGATATAAATAGATATGTGTGTGTACATATACATATATTATATTTATACATGTACATAGAATGTATATGTTATATATGATTCTGTTATACATACATGTCATACATGCATATATTCATGTAATAAATTACACAGCTGATTAATATATTAACTATATATTTATATCATATATCAAGGAAGGAAGGAAGCCAGGGATTCTATGCGATGGAAATGAGGAGGAAGAGCATACTAGACAGGAGGGGCAGCCTGGGCCAAAGCCCTGAGGGAGAAGACGGAACATTTCCTATGAAGAACAAACACTAAGCAGGTCACTTTGGTTAGAATGTAGAGTATGAGAAAAAAAGGTGTCTTTTCTTTTTTATTTTTTTACTCTCTTCCTGGACTTTCATCAGTGCAGAGCTCTCTTGAGGGGCGAGTGGGTGGAGATCATGTTTTGCAAATGCAGAGCTGTGACTCTTCAGTCTTAGAAGGATGCCCAGAGAAAGCAAACTGTTTTTAGGGTAGTAACATGCAACAAATATGGAAAGTGAGGTTGTAGTCAGATTATTAAGGACTGTAATGCCTGAGGACATGAATTTTGATCCTTGAAGCCAAAAAGGAACTACTGAAGCTTCTTTTATTTTTTAAATTAATTTTTAATTTATGATAAGCATTTCCATAACATAATATAATGAAAAAAGATGATTGTACATGAAACTGCAAATTTATTATGTGCAATTTGCTATTTCTTTTAGATATGTAATAAAGTTATCATGTAAATTTCTCTTAGATTTTCTCCCCCTTGCCAAGATGGCTACTATTACACACAAATACGTGAGTGTGTGTGTGTGTGTGTGTATGTGTGTGTGTGTGTGTGTGTGTGTGTGTGTGTGTGAGAGAGAGAGAGAGAGAGAGAGGGAGAGAGAGGGAGAGAGAGATTGTGATGGAATGCTATTGCAGTTTCTTGATTAATGTCTGGCACCAGACACTGCCCTCCTTCCATTGGGCTAAACTAAGGATTTGGGGTGGCGGTGACATTCCCTCTGATACCTAGAGACCCTGATATCTTCATTGTGTGTGTTCATCCTTCATTGCCGAAGAAGACCATGCCATCAGAGAAATGATGACATGACTTGCACTTGGCTTTGTTTTGAGTGAGGGAGGGCTGTGCAGGTCACCAGCCTCACTTCTCCTCCAGAGCCATCTGAATCCAGTGACCAGATAGTCATCAGGATGACTGGAGATGAACCAGGATGAGGAAATTAGGGTTAAGGGACTTGCCCAAGGTCACATAGTTAGTGAATGTCAAGTGTCTGAGGTGAGATTTGAACTCAGGTTCTCCTGACTCCTGCACTGGAGCTCTATCCACTGCACCACCTAGCTGCCCCCATCTTCATTAACTCATAAGGAAGAACATTCTAAGTCTTTCCCATTGTTGCTATTGTTCAATCTCTTCAGTTGTATTTGACTTTCCTTGACCCTAGTTGGGGTTTTTGTGGCAAAGATACTGGAGTGGTTCGTCATTCCTTCTCCAGCTCATTTTACTGATGAGGAAACTGAGTCAAAGTTAAATGACTTGCCTAGGATCACACAGCTAGAAAGTGTTTTGAGGTCAGATTTGAACCTAGGAATATGAGTTCCTAATTCCAGGCCTGGCACTCTATCCCCTGTGACTTCAAGCTGCCTCTGGCCTTTGGTGCCATCCTACTTTTCAGATCTTATCTCCTACTAATTTCCTCTCCTGCATTAGAACATAAACTTGAGGGAAGGGGCTGTTTTTACCTTTTTGTATCCCAGGTGCTTGGGCAGACATTTTAAAAAATGTGAATTGCATTGGATTGGATTCATTAATGCTAATTAATGCAATTAAAGCATAATGCTATTATTCATTAATGCTAATTTCCGGAGATTATTACTATCTCCTATACATACTCTGTTCTTTCATCCTTTCCAGCTTCTAATCTTAGAATGTCCTCTGCCACCATCTCTATCAAATCTTATCCTTTCTTCTTAGTCCTACTAAGGAATTCATGAAGTTTCTTTTAACCTTTTAGTTGATAACGATTTTGACTTTATTTTGAGTGAGGGAGGGCTGTGCAGGTCACTAGCCTCACTTCTCCTCCAGTCATCTGAATCCAGTGACCAGATATTCATCAAGATGACTGGAGATGACCCAGGATGCACTGGGAGACCTTGGGTCCTTTGAAGCCAATAGGCGGAGGTCTTTGCAGGTACTCACTTAGGGTGAGGCAATACCCATTCATCGAATAGGCCTGTTTAAGAAGGAGTCAGGTCATCATTTGTCTGATGGCGTGGTCTTCTTTGGCAACAAAGGACAAACACAATCCTGTGAGTAGACACAGCCGGCTAAATGGGGACCTAGCCAGCTGGGTAACTCAACTCCTCCTCTCTTGTCTGCCTCCCCATCTCCTTCCTCTCCAAAGGAAGGTAAATAGAGATGGCCAAAAGATGCCCAGTTGACTTGGGTATTGCTGGCCCTTTTCCTTCCCTTCTCTTCCCTTCTTTTCTCCATCCTGTCCTTTCACAAAACCTAAAACTTACTGCACTCTGAAGCTGGGATGCTGTTGGGCCCCTGCCTAAGGGCTCCTAGCTTTATAGTAATAATCAATTATAATTATTGCTGTTTCCATCCCATCCTGATGTCTTTCTTTTTCTTGGCCTAATTAAAAGGGCCATGCCATGGCTCCTTCTTAAACAGGCCTATTCAATGAATGGGTGTGGCCTCACCCTAAGTGAGTACCTGCAAAGACCTCTGCCTAAAGTGCCCAAGGTCTCCCAGTGCATCCTAGGTCATCTCCAGTCATCCTGATGAATAGGGTCACTGGATTCAGATGACTGGAGGAGAAGTGAGGCTAGTGACCTCCACAGCCCTCCCTCACTCAAAACAAAGTCAAGTGCAAGTCATGTCATCATTTCTCTGATGGCATGGTCTTTTTTTTTTTTAAATTTTAATTAATTTATTTAAGTTTTCAACATTCATTTCCACAAAATTTTGGGTTCCAAATTTTCTCCCCATTTCTCCCCTCCCCACACCCCAAAACACCGAGCATTCTAATTACCCCTATCACCAATCTGCCCTCCCTTCTAGCATCCCTCCCTTTCATTATCCCCAACTTGTCTTTTATCCTGTAGGGCAAGATAACTTTCTATACCCCATTACCTGTATTTCTTATTTCCTAGTTGCAAGAACAATATTCAACAGTTGTTCCTAAAACTTTGAGTTTCAACTTCTCTTCCTCCCTCCCACCCCACCCATTCCCTTTGGGAAGGCAAGCAATTCAATATAGGCCATATCTGTGTAGTTTTGCAAATGACTTCCATATAGTTGTGTTGTGTAAAACTAACTGTATTTCCCTCCATTCTATCCTGCCCCCTATTTCTTCTATTCTCTCTTTTGACCCTGTCCCTCCCCAAGAATGTTGACTTCTAATTGCTCCCTCCTCCCATTGCTCTTCTTTCCATCATCCCCTCCCTTATCCCCTTCTCCCCCCATCTCCTGTATTGTAAGATTGGTTTTCATACCAAAATGAATGTGCATTTTATTCCTTCCTTTAGTCAAATGTGATGAGAGTAAGCTTCATGTTTTTTCTCTCACCTCCCCACTTTTCCCTCCACTGAAAAGTCATTTACTTGCCTCTTTTATGAGAGATAATTTGCCCCATTCCATTTTTCCCTTTCTCCTCCCAATATATTTCTCTCTCACCCCTTAATTTCATTTTTTAAAGATATGATCCATCCTATTCAATTCACCCTGTGCTCTCTCTCTCTCTCTCTCTCTCTCTCTCTCTCTCTCTCTGTATGTGTATAATCCTACCAGCTACCCAGATACTGAAAAAGTTTCAAGAGTTACAAATACTGTCTTTCCATGTAGGAATGTAAACAGTTTAACTTTAGTAAGTCCCTTATGATTTTTCTTTGCTGTTTACCTTTTCATGCTTTTCTTCATTCTTGTGTTTGAAAGTCAAATTTTCTTTTCAGCTCTGGTCTTTTCATCAAGAATGCTTGAAAGTCCTCTGTTTCATTGAAATAACATTTTTCCCCCTGAAGTATTATACTCAGTTTTGCTGGGTAGGTGATTCTTGGTTTTAGTCCTAGTTCCTTTGACTTCGGAAATATCATATTCCATGCCCTTAGATCCCTTAATGTAGAAGTTGCTAGATCTTGTGTTATCCTGATTGTATTTCCACAATACTTGAATTGTTTCTTTCTAGTTGCTTGCAATATTTTCTCCTTGACCTGGAAACTGGAATTTGGCCATAATGTTCCTAGGAGTTTCTATTTTTGCATCTCTTTCAGGAGGTGATCTGTGGATTTTTTCAATATTTACTTTGCCTTCTGATTCTAGAATATCAAGGCAGTTTTCCTTGATAATTTCATGAAAGATGATGTCTAGGCTTTTTTTGTGATCATGGCTTTCAGGTAGTCCCGTAATTTTTAAATTGTCTCTCCTGGATCTATTTTCCAGGTCAGTTGTTTTTCCAAGGAGATATTTGACATTATTATCTTCCATTTTTTCATTGTTTTGGTTTTGTTTTGTGATTTCTTGGTTTCTCATAAAGTCATTAGCCTCCATCTATTCCATCCTAATTTTGAAAGAACTATTTTCTTCAGTTTTGAACCTCCTTTGCCATTTGGCTAATTCTGCTTTTGAAAGCATCCTTCTCCTCATTGGCTTTTTGAATCTCTTTTTGCCAATTGAATTAGCCTATTTTTAAAGGTGTTATTTTCTTCAGCATGTTTTTGGGTCTTCTTTAGCAAGCTGTTGACCTGCTTTTCATGATTTTCTTGCATCTCTCTCATTTCTCTTCCCAATTTTTCCTCCACCTCTCTACCTTGATTTTCAAAATCCTTTTTGAGCTCTTCCCTGGCCTGAGACCATTGAATATTTATTTTGGATGTTTGGGATACAGAAGCCTTGACCTTTGTGTTTTTCCCTGATGATAAGCATTGTTCTTCCTCATCAGAAAGGATGGGAGAAGATATCTGTTCACCAAGAAAGTAACCTTCTATAGTCTTATTTTTTCCCTTTTTTTTTTTTTTTGGCATTTTCCCAACCAGTTACTTGACTTTTGGGTCCTTTGTCAAGAGTAAGTTATACTGTGGGAATCTGTAAGATCTCAGTTCCTCCAAGGTGGCACAATCAAGTGTGTACACTGGTCTGGGAGAAAAAAGAGATTTTTGTGCCCAGAATCTTAGTAGTTTCCTCTCCACAGCCACCTGTTCTCCAGTTCCACCAAATCAGCACTGGGGGCTGATTTTCAGTTAAGCTGTGGGGGCAGGGCTGCCATTCAGTGCCAGACAAAGACCAGCTCCCTCAGGGCCTCTACACAAGGCTGAGGTAATATTCAGCTCCTCAGTGCCCTCAGGGGGTTTTTATGCTCCAACAATGGATGAGGGAGGCTGTATGGGCTGCTGTGTGGCTGCTGTGGCTGCTGCCTGCTGCCAAAGCTATGGGAAGGCCCTTCTCCCTTCCCAGCCAGCTGAAAAATCCCCATCACTGACCTTTTGTGCCTGTGGGTTGAGGGATCTGCAAACCTGCTGCTGCTGGGACTGGGGATTTGCTGCTACTGTGACTGGAGATTCCACCCCTGATGTGTCTTCCTCCCAGAGTTGTGCCACAAGGCCAAGACTGGGCTGGGCTCTGCTCCATGTCCTGTGCAACAGACGTTTCCCTGGGACCTTTCAGGTCACCCTGGGCTGGAAATTTCCTCCACTCTGTTGTTCTCCACTTCTGCTGCTCCAAAATTTGTTGAGAGTCCCTCTCTACAGGTATTTTATGGGCTGTGTGGGGAGAGCCTCCATATGTGTGTCTTTCTACTCCACAGTCTTGGCTCCACCTCCCTGGTATGGTCTTCTTTGGCAACAAAGGACAAACACAACAATGATAACGATTTTAATCTCCCAAGACCTCAGACCTCCCATAATGCTTTGTTCCTTTCAGATGAACTTGTGTATTATTGTGAAACATAGTCACATATGTAAATGTCATGCAAGGTAGTAATCAATCAATAAACAATCATTAAATGCCTACTGTGTACCGGACACTACTCTAGGTGCTGGACACAAAGATATTTATAAAATAGATACTTTCTTCAAGGAGCTGGTGTTGGACTAAGAGAAACTGTGGACATAAACTAGGCAGAAATAAAATACAAGGTAGTTTGGGGGTGGGAGAGGAAGGGCAACTAGGTGGTACAATGGATAGAATGCTGGATCTACAGTCAGAGAGATCTGAGCTCAAATCTCTCCTCAGACATTTACTGGTTGTGGGATCCTGGGCCAGTCACTTCACTTTGCTTTAGTTTCCTCATCTGTAAAATGAGTTTGCAAAGGAAATGACAAATCACTCCAGTAACTTTGCCAAAAAAGCCTCAAATGTGGTCATGAAGAATTGGATGTAAGTGAAAATAACTCAACCACAATAATGAGGCACCAGCGAGTGGTGAGCAATGAGCAGGAAAAAGTTTCATGAAGGTCATACTTAAACTGAACTCTGAAGATGGTTGGGGATTTTGAGAGATGCAAATGAGGAGTAAGCACATTTTAGGGACAGAGGAACAACCTGTGCAGGGAGGTAGAGGCAGGAGATGAAATGGTATATGTGAGGGACAACAAGCAGGTGAATTTGGCTGTACCAAGAGTAAAAGAAGGGGAGTAATGTATAATAAGTGAGGAAGAGGTAGATAGGAGCACCATTTTGACAAACTCTAAATGGCAAAGAGGGGAATCTCTATTTGATGCTAGAGGCAATAGGGAGTTGTTGGAACTTTTTGAGCCAGGGTGTGACATGTTCAGAACTGTACTATAGTAATATCTTTTTGGCAGTTGTGTAGAGTATGGATTGGTGAAGGGAGAGAATGGATACATGGAGGCCATTCAGGACACTATTGCAAAATTCCAGAGAAGAGGTGATGGGAGCCTGAACTAGGGCGGTCATTCTACAAGTAAAGAGAGGGGAAATGGATGCAGAATACACAAGTAAGTGTTAAAATGGAGGCAGAGATACTCTGTAGGAGGCCATTGCAACATTCCAAACAAGAGGTGATGAAGGCCTGATGAAGGTGATGAAGATTATGGCCCTATGAATGGAGAGAAGAGGATAGATGTGAGTCAGTTCAGTAGAACTGACTAATGGATGGAAGTGAAGAGTTGAGGATGACTCTAGGATTGAGAACTTGCATGACTGAAAGGAAGGTGGTAATCTACATAAGAGTTGGGAATTTCAGAAAAGAGGAGGATTTTGGAGAAAAGATAAGTTCTATTTTAGATATGTGAGTTTGAGATGCTTATGGAACATCCAATGAAAAATATGCAGCAGGGAGTCCAGAAGAGAGTAGGGTTGGACATCATCTGCATAAAGCTGGTAATTGACCCCATGGACCATTGACCCAAAACAGATTCTGGGTTATATCCACAGAGAGAGGGTACTTAGTTTCCTATTATACCTGTTGCTGGCACAATATTTGTCACACAATAGTTGCACTAAATATTTTTTCAATTTTGTTTGAATTGAATTAATAAACTAAGCCATGAGAGAGGAGCATGTGGTAATTGGAATACTTATTAAGTGTGACTATTTGGTCTTTCCAACTTCTCAAAATATCATTTCATAATATCCTAAGGCTGCTTCTAAGTACTCTGTTGCAATGACACAGTGAACTCCTATTTTAAGTTTTGAAAATGAAGTTGGCCCTGGGACTAAACCTTTTCCCCCAAAGCAACATTGCTGATGTGGCCAAACCCATCAGACTCATTGAATCTGCAACCTTCTATGGCATTTTCCAACTCACCTGCTCTTTAAGTCATAAGGGATAAATTAGTCTCAGTCTGTAGGAGTAGGAGTTTCTGGATGAATGCATTCCGTATTTTGGCCCCCTTTCCACCATTCAAATTCCTTTATTGTTTATTACTTACTGTTTTATTGTAGAAAAATAACAATTACTAAAATAGCTTCTGGATGGAGATATGAAACACAGGCCAAATATCCTTTTGCTAAAACTGTGTTGTTTTTGAAAAGCCATATTTCAGAATTGATTGGCATCTCATCATCCTATATGGCACATATTTGCTAAAAGACATGGCAGTAACTTCAAATTATTTTCCACTTCTATCCCTCTGTCATAACAGTATTGTGATTTCATGTACTGATGCTGAGCTAAGCAATCTATACACTTTTATATCTTATAATTCAATTTAAACACTCACCTATTTGAGGATTCAGCTCTTCTGCTGCTGACTAGCTGAATAAACATAGTCAAATGATTCCTCAGAGTCTTATTTCCCTTATCTATAAATATTTATTTATATTATAAAAATTTAAATAATAAATTATATTAAAATATATTAGAAATTATTTATATTATAAAAATATTTATAATGATCTCTGTAGTTTCTCTCACATAGGATTGCTGGGAGTCTCAAATGAGAATTTGTAAAGTATCTTGAAAGCTTTAAAGGCTTATTGAAATGTCAATTATAAGGACAAGTGCAAGGAGTCAACAGCCTTTATAACAGTTAACTGCTCTGACTCCCCCTGCCCAAAGGCCAAGTGTATTACATTTCACTCCTCCCTCAGGCTTCTCCCTCAAGTACTTCAGTGAGTTGGGGAGGGTGGTGCTGTCAATACTGTGCCATTGGCTCAAGCTCCCACCATTAACATTCCTCCATTTTTAGGAATCCTAGCAGTCCAGTTCCATTTAATTACATAACAGTCAAATTAGCTTTTACTAAGTGATAAAAGGCATAGCCAAAACAAACTTGCAAACATTCTGTCCTATCCCCCTCATAGCTTCTTGTATGTATCAATAATCCTTCTCCTACCCCAACTCAGTCTCTGTAGAAAGGAAGGTTTTACTCACTTCCAAAATAGCATAGTCACATCTGGCTTCTCAGGGCTTAGCTGCTTGGCTGGCAGCAACATTTAGTCTTGATCCCTCAATCCAAGGTGATCCATAGCTGCTAGGTCAGAGAGTCCACTGTCCTGTGCCTAACCTTGAAAAAAGACAACTGAAACAGACCCATACCCCAAGCTTGTTTCTCGGAGTTAAAGGGCTCAAGGAGAAGGGGAAGGCAAATTCCTTCCACCCACCCCTGCACAGTGTCCATGCAGTGGGTGCCACCTGAAAGAGAGTTGTTCAGTCATTTTCAGTAGTGTCTGATTCTTCATGGCCCCATTTGGGGTTTTCCTAGAGAAGATACTGGAGTGGTTTGCCACTTCCTTCTCCAGATCATTTTATTGATGAGGAAAGGAGGCAAATGGGACTGGAGTGTTTTAACTCCAAGCCTGACACTCCACTGCACCACCAAGATGCCTTTAAAAGGAATGAGAGCCTGACTAAAACCAAGACTTTAATAGATCTTATCCCATGACCCCAAAAATGTGTTTCCATCTGGGAAGCATGAGCAGCAGTTTCAGTGTCTGACTGCTCTTAGCCATGGCAACATGATAACTGAGCAGATCAGGGTGACAAATGTGAAAAATGGAGCAGAAAATTCTGTCCCTGATGCAGCTGTATCAGAGGCAGTCTTCCTCATCCAGCTACTGTCCTCTCTGATATTCCCAATGAAGAGATATTTAAAAATCAGGTTGGAAGTAAGGTTTTTCCTGTTAACTCCACCCCTTCCCACCTTAATTACTTCCTTATTTCCCCTCAGATCAAGTGATTCTTGGAGCAGCCCCCGACAAAGCCTTTAGCCTCTGCACTGTTCCCTTTCTTCCTCACCAGAGTGCAGGCAATGATGTTGTTGCTGTTGTCTGTCTGTATCCATAGAGACAAAGTCTAGCAGCGGTAAGGAAGGAGCCTGCACGTTAGAGCAGTTGTGGGTGGTAGAGAGAAAGAGACCTCACTAGACCCTCAAGGGGGATTTCCTCCTTGAGGCTTGAGTGGGGAAATGAGGATACATTAATCCTCTTTGGAGGAGCAGAAATGTGTTCATTTCTGATACTCGAACAGGACCTTCCTCCATATGACTCAGCAGCTACAGCTTTATAAAACATGGAGAACAGAGATAGAGCACCATCTGTTTTCTCTTCCTTCAGTCTCCAGAGAGCTAAGAAAATTGCCGGAAGATCCCAAAGGGACAAGGGATGGAGGGATAGAAAATAAGAGAGAGAATGAGTTTAAAGGGATTTTCTTAAACATATACCTCAGCAAAATCTGTTGCATAGCTTTCTCCCAATTGTGGGTGGAAAAAGGCTGGAAACTATGGTTCTGGGTGAGTAGGGATCTGAGAAATATCTAGTAAGCATGAACAGTACTCCCTCAGATCCTCATTCTGTGTATCAAGGTACTTAAGCCCATAAAAGAAGCCCATAAAAGAAGCATAGGGAGCAGCAATCTTAAAACTACTAGCACTACTTCCACCACCATGGATAACCAGCAAGAGACAATGTTCATACTATACCGAAAGTATACATACTTTGTGGAGACCAGAAGTTTCTCTAGCCAGTCTGGTGTCATAGACTTTTAATTGGAAATTTTAATTCTGCATAAATGACCATACCTTCACAGTAGTATTTTTGACACCTCAGATTTTTAGATTGTTATCTTGCATTAGCTATCTAAGGGGTAAGAGATGAAAGTGACATTTAAAAATACTTAAATATTCCAGAGCTAATCTAAAGTCATTCTCTTATCCTCCTGCGTATTGGGATCTCCTTACTACCAGAGATGACAGAACTGAGGACTTGATTCTGGGTAGAATCTAACAGGACTGCTCAGAATGGAGTGACCTTCCTGGTGTGACAGTGATGTCTCTGTGCACAGGTATTCGATTTGTAGCCATTATATAACATTTTAGTTCATATCCAGTTTAGAGTACTGATGGAAACTCTCTTGGAATTACTGATTTCAAGGCCTATCTTTCTTCCCATTTTGGAGATCTTTAGTTTCTAACTCTGTAAGACAAAAGAATGATTAGAACATAGGCATCTGTGCTTATTAGCAGATTAATAACAATATTTAGCATTTATAAAATACTTGAAGATTTACAAAGTTCTTTGCAAATATCTCCTTGTATTGTCACAATAACTCTAAGAGGTAGGTACCATTTTCATGCCTGTATTAACAATGAGGAAAATGAGGCAGATAGAAGTTGTGACTTACTTAGGATCACACAGCTAATAAGTGTTTGAAGTCACATTTGAACTCACGTCTTCTTGACTCTAGGTCTTCCTCCTTATGCAGATTTATAATGCACCTTGTCTTCATAAGGCAAACTGGGGTTTTACATGGAAAACTCCTAGAGAACAGTGATGGGATTTCTGGAGTTTTCTTTGAATAGGACCCAGTACAATGTTACATGAAATTAAATGCATAACAAATAGTAATTTATATATGTGTCATCACCTCTACTAATCTTTAAGCTCCTTGAAGGCAATAACTGTACTTTCTTTGTTGTTGTAATCTCCTCTCATGCCTAGGACTGTGCATTCCATGTATCAGGCCCTTAAGAAATCTGTGCTGATTATTAAAGCCTGGGGGTAGAGCCAAGATGGCAGAGTAGAAGGACAGATCTATTCAAGCTCTGCCCCCAAAGCTCATAAAATACCTGTAAAAAATGACTCTAAAAAAATTCTAGAGCATCAGAAGCCACATAATTACAGAGTGAAAGAGATTTCCAGCCCAAGACAACCTGGAAGGCTGATGGGAAAGATCTATCACAGTGGGCTCAGAGAGGAGCACAGCCCAGCTTTGGCCACTCAGTGCAGCAGGGACAGGACTGGAATAGGTTGGGACATAGAATCCTGGACAGCAGCTGAGGTTCCCAGATTCCTCAATCCACAAACTCCAAAGACAGCTTCAAAGGTCAGTGAGAAAGTTCTTTCACCTGAGTGAGAAGGGAGCAGGGTCTGGCCCTAGCCTTGGGTCCAGGGCTGCGAAAATCGCTGAGGCACACGGTCCATTTTTGGAGGCCTCAGCCTAAAGACCCTGGGGGAATTGAGCCACTGATCTGAATCTCATTTCTGAGTGGCAATTCTGGGGTGAAGAGGAGCACTGGCTTGGTAGAGCTGGAGGCAATTGTGGAGAGGGAACCCTACTTGCAGATCCTGGGCACAAAAGCTTGTGGTTGCTCCCAGACTAGAGTGCAGGCCAGGAGAGGAGTAAACACATCTCCCTTGATTATGCCACCTTGGAGGAACTGAGAACTTATAGGTCCCTAAAGTATACCCTCCCCTTGACAAAAGACTCAAAAGTCAAGTAACAGGCTCATTGAAGAAAATAGTTCTTTAAAAATTAGAATGGATCAGATACAAGCTAATAACTTCATGAGAAACCAAGAAATCACAAAACAAAACTGAAAGAATGAAAAAATTGGAGACAAAGTGAAATATCTCACTGGAAAAAGAACTGACCTGGAAAATAGATCCAAGAGAGACAATTTAAAAATTATGGTGCTTCCTGAAAGCCATGATGAAAAAAAGAGCCTAGACATTATTTTTCATGAAATTATCAAGAAAACTGCCTGGTATTCCAGAACAAGAGGATAAAATAAATATTGAAAGGATCCACCAATCACCTCTTGAAAGCAATCCAAAAAGAAAAATTCCTAGGAATATTGTAGCCAGATTTCAGAATTCCCAGGTCAAGGTGAAAATATTGCAGGCAGCTAGAAAGAAACAATTCAATTATTGTGGAAATACAATCAGGATAAGAAAAGATCTAGCAGCTTCTACATTAAGGGATCAAAGGGCTTGGAATATGATATTCTAGAAGTCAATTAAAACTAAGAATTGCCTACCCAGAAAAACTGAGTATAATACTTCAGGGGAAAAATAGTCATTCAGTGAAATGGAGAACTTTCAAGCATTTTTGATGAAAAGACCAGAGCTGAATAGAAAATTTTACTTTCAAACACGAGTCAAGAAAAGCATGAAAAGGTAAACAGCAAAGAGAAATCATAAGAGGCTTAACTAAAGTTGAACTCTTTATATTCCTGCATAGAAAGATAATATTTCTAACTTGAGATTTTTTCTCAGTATTTGGGTAGTTGGAGGGATTATATACATATAGAGAGAGGGCACAAGGTGAGTTCAGTAGGAAGGGATGATATCTAAAAAATTCTACCTAAGGGGTGAGAGAGGAATATATTGGGAGGAGAAGGGGGGTAATGGAATGGGGCAAATTATCTCTCATAAAAGAGGCAAGAAAAAGCTTTTTCAATGGAGGGGAAAAGGGGGGAGGTGAGAGAGTGAAGCTTACTCTCATCACATTTGGCTTATGGAGGAAATAACATGCACACTTAATTTGGTATGAAAATCTATATTACACTACAGGAAAGTAGGGGAGAAGGAGATAAGTGGGGTGTAGGGGAAGGCAAATGAGAGAAGAGAGTAATTAGAAGTAAACACTTTTGGGGAGGGACAGGGTCAAAAGAGAGAATAGAATAAATGGGGGACAGTATAGAATGGAGGGAAATATAGTTACTCTTTCACAATATGACTATTATGGAAGTCTTTTGCATAACTACACATCTATAGCCTATATTGAATTGCTTACCTTCACAGTGGGGATGTGTGGGGAGGAAGGAAGGGAGAGAAATTGGAATCAAAGTTTTAGGAACAAATGCTGAGAATTGTTTTTGCAGGCAACTGGGAAATAAGAAATGTTAGTAATGGGGTATAGAAGTCCATCTTGCCCTATAAGAAAAGAGAGAAGATGGGGATAAGGAAAGGGAGGGGTGTGATAGAAGAGAGGGCAGATTGGGGGAAGGGGTAATCAGAATGCATGGTGTCTTGGGGTGGGGGAAGGGGAGAGATGGGGAGAAAATTTGGAACTCATAATCTTGTGAAAATGAATGTTGAAAACTAAAAAAAATAAATTAAAAAAGAACACAAAAGAAAAAGATTTATAAAATGCTATACTTATAAAAAAATAAAAGAAATCTTTGTTGATGTTAAATGATGCAACATTTTCGGAGGGTGATACACTTTTACTCTTGTTGTTTGCATATCCTCTACATGCTAATGGTGCTAGGTCCTGGGGTGCTTCTAGGGATTTCTGCTACTCAGTAACCAACTCATAATTCAATTTAATTCAACAAACGTTTCTTTAAGTATAGTTTCTACTGGTGTCAGTAGCAGGACATTTCTTTTAAGTTTCTCTTTTCTTTCTCAAAACTAATCCTTTTTATACTCAAAAGGGAAATAAGTAAGGGCAGCTAGGTGGTGTATTGGATAGAGCACCAGTCCTGAAGGTAAGAGGACCTGAATTTAAATATGTCTTCATACACTTATTTTAGCTGTGTGACCCTGGGCAAGTCACTTAACACTGATTGCCTCCAAAACAACAGCAAAACCCTAAAAGGTAAGTAACTTAAAATAAACCAGTGAATGAATGAATTGAAAAGCATTTACTAAGCACTTAATATGTACTAGGCACTATTCTAAATATTGGGGATATAAAACAAGCAAACAAGGTAGTTTCTGCTCTCAAAGTGACTTTGAGCAAGCCAATTGAAAATTTCAGAGTCTAAGTAATGAATTTGGCAATTAGCATGTGCTTAATAAATGTTGCTGGTTACACAAAGACCATATGCTGGCTTAGGTGCTTATTAGCTATGTGACACTAGGCAAGTCATTAACTTCTCTTGGTCTATTTCCTTATTTGTAAAAATGAGGGAGTTGATCTAGATTGGATTTTGATTGGAGTTGATTTAGAGTGGATCTCTAAAGCCCTTTTACCTCTAAGCCTAAGATCTTATGATTTTATCTATCAAGATATATAATAATACTTTTCTTTTTACTTATCTATTGTGTTCCCGAAGTATGTACAGGTATTCTTTTGTGTCAATCCTCTCTCTCCAAAGAGTAGAAAAGTGACCAAGTATAAGGCAGTCCACAAGCTATGAATGCCAAGTAAGCTTAAGGTAAGTAAGGTAGGAATTCCCTCCTCAGCCCAGTTAGCCAGTTGTATTGCTTAGAACCTCTAATGCATAGATCTGGAGGTGAAATAAGACAATAACATCTTGTCTTCTCATCAATTGAACCCTAAGATGCTCACATGGAGATAGGAAAGCCAGGTTGAGAGAAATCACTCAGAAAAGGGACTATCAAACAATAGGAATTAATAACCAAATGTGCATTGTTGCTGCCCTGTATATGGCCTATGGGCCTAATGATTGATGTTGACATAGTCTGTTTGTGTAGGCCTTCTCATGTACCTGCAAGGAACATGAGCTTTATGGAAGATGATACTAGTGACCCACTTTGGGCTTCCCACTACCTGTATTCTGGTACCATGAATTCGTTTGGGACCCAGGTGGTTGTTTTCTATCCTTAAATAAAGCTTAAGATGACACAGGAGTAGCAGCAGGGTCACTTTTTTACTTCCTTGGGGTGACTTTAGTAGATGACTTAAGTATATAAGACTTTAGTATATAAAATAACTAAGTGCTTTGCATACAGTAGGTGCCAATGAACACGATTAACTTGACTACCACATAGCAGCACCTATAACAGGGAATGAATATGAGAAGCAGCACCTTTCTGCTCCCAGGTTACCAGCCCCTGACACACTACAAACAGTTGACTCAAAAAGGGGCTCATAGCCAGCATTTCTGCTGGGGATAATTTTAAAGGAATTAGATCATGGGAAGGCTGGTAGCAGATTTTTTCCATTAAATGGACTCTTGGGGGCTAGGGCACTTTAAGTATTCACCACACCAAGGTGGTAGAAGAACGTGAGCTGTGAGTAAAAGACTTCTTGAGGGGTTGTGTGTGTGTGGGTGTAATCACGAATTACTGGGACACCTGCAGTGTTTAGTGCTAGATTCAAGTATGGCCTCTGACTTGTACTGGTTGTTGTGACTCAGGGTAAGCCACTTAACCTCTCAGTGGGCTAGGCAATTCTCTAAGACTATAAGCTGCAGAGAAGTTATCAGCCTGTCTTAGTAGAGGGAATTTCCTCAACCAATAGTTTCCTAGACCAATTCCTATCCCTTTTTCCTTAGGCATGAACACATTCTTGGTTGGAGTCATGGCCCAATTTATTAATGACTCCACGCAAAGCATGACAGACTTGAAGAAGTAAATGATCCCAGTTATTGTGTTTGTACAGTGGAAAGAGTACTGGATCTAGAACAAAGGGCTTGGGTTCAAATCTTGTCTTTGGGAATTACTACCTATCAGTCCCTTGAGCAAGTCCTTTAATTTTCCTCATCTGTAAAATGAGGGGGTTGGATGAAATGGTTTCTGAGGCCCCTTCCTACTCTAGACCTATGATCATATGACTCATACCAACTGAGCTTGCTCCTAATTTTCCATCCCTAGAGAAGAAGTCTCCTACCATGGGCATTGGGCACATGTAACAAACACAGAACTGTGCTTTAGGTGGGGGATTGGACAGGATGACTTCTAAGACCTCTTCCAGTTCTACAGTTTTTGAGAGTTTTCAACAATGTAAATTCAGTAACCCCCATACACAGTCACACATACACACATATACATACATACACATGTATACACAAATCTGTATCTATATCTATCTATCTATCTATCCCTCTGTGATAAGCAGATGGGCATGGTAAAGCTCCTTAGTTCCCCAAAGTCACCTGGGTGGTTATCAAAGCCAGGAACATAGATTCAAGATGTCTGTTGGTCAATTGATCTGTCACCTAACTGTTTTGTGAAATATGATTACAATTTTAGGACACAGAGTAATACAAATTACTGGCTAATTTGTGACTACAGCAGCTTCATTATCAAACATATTTCCTGATGATCTTGTATTTCCTGGCTTTAGTGTATGACTCATGATACCCTGGTAGTCACTGAGTCTGATTCAGCTTGAGTTTTTTCCTCTGACTTAAACAGTGTATGCCAAGAAAACAACACTATGCCATATTACTATTAAGAGAAAGTAATGCAATAATAATGATTGGCTGGCCATCACAATTTTAACTCAATCATTTGAAAGTAACCTAATGTTTGGATTTTAGCAACTGGTAACTATTGACCCTACTGTAATTGTTCTCATTAATGTATCCTTAATCCCTCTGAGACCACTAGGATGAAAACTATGGATTTAGTTCCAATCATTCATGTCATTCCAACCAATGTTGTATGGCTAATGCAAATTGAGACGTGATATTTATAGCATTTTAAATATTAGCACAAAAATAATACTAACAATTCGAAGCAATGGAGTCACATCTAGTTAAGATGTTACTAAGGGATTAGCCCATGATGAATGAGTACACCAGTGGGGGATGCCAAGAACACTGGGGACTAGAGAAGGCAGCTTCAGTGACTCTGAATGACAGTCAAGCTCTTCCTGTGGATTGCAATTGTGGCAGTGGGCCTCAGTGCACATATGTGATGGACTCAAATCATGGACCCATTTAACTTAGAAATTCAAACATACAAGTCTGGCCAAAAAAAGAGAAAAATATATGCTTATTATCATATAGGTTTGCATGTGCAAAATCATCTAGCAGAATCAGGAAGTAGACCCATGTCACACTTCCTACATGATACCATGGGTGTAGTACCCTGGGATGCCAGGCTCTTGTGGGATAATACGCTGATTTGCGTACAGAACTGATACAACCTCTAGTATACCAGATTCCCCAAGTCTGCAATTTTCCAATGAATCTTGCTGCTTTCACCACCCTTTCTTTCTTGGATGGGGAAGGGGATCCTGGAAAGACAGGCAGTGTGGGAGGGCTGAATGTGGGTGAAATAGTGTCTCACTAGCTCATAGAAGGAAATCTGTTCCATGCAGAAATATCTACCACAAACTCTGAGATAAAATAACTGTTCTTCATAAAGTAATTTTGTCCTTAGATGATGACTTCGGAAACTACGATGTGAGCTCATTGATTGGAATGGTAGGATGGAATCATTCACACTCTTTACGTTGATATTTTTCTATCCTTATTATTGCTATTATTTTTACAATTATTATGATTTTTTTCTGCTGAGCACCTATAGTTGAATTTGTTTAATGTGCATATGTGACTTCATAGTATTTATATTAAATTGTGCCTATATTAGCTGATGTTTATATAGCAATTTACAAACTACCTTAATTACAAGGACCTAATGGTAGATAGTCTTTATCAATCCACTTTTACAGAGGGAGGACCTGAGGTTTGGCCTTGAACCTTGGTCTTCAGCCTTCCAGTCCTCTGGGTTTTTTCCCCCTCTCCTTCCATTATGCCAAAAGCCTGTCCCCTGTGAGGCAATGGAATCCACTGTCAGTAAGGCAGTGAGTTGTTTTCCAGCCCTGATGATGTGTGGATGCTGAGCTATCTCTGTCCTCTTTTCCTTCGTCTCCCTTTTGACCAATGGAAGAAATTTGTGAGATGACTGGTTAGGGTCAGATCAGCAGTCTATAGCCATGGGACAGAGCAAAGGTGACTGGTCAAAGCCAAAACTAAGACTTTGACCTCAATTAACACTGTGCCCTAGCAAGTAGCAGCTGTTGCATGAATCAACCTGCAGTCAGTCAAGTCCTTTAAAATGTTTGGGTTCATTTGATTAAAAGGAACAGAGCTAGAAACTCAACTAGTTTTCAGGGTAATAGATCTTGTCAGAGGCTTTCACCCTCCCCGTTTCCCTAGTACAGCTACAAAACCACCTGACAGTAATTAAATTATTCTAACGTTGCACTCCCACCTCCCACACACATTTTTCTTCTTTGTTTTGTTATTTGGTAGTTAGCTCAATTATTTTCCTTTAAGGAACAACAACTACCACCCACAATTCTACTCAGTGTTAAGTTTCCATCTGAACCCCCTGTCACCTCCAAAGAGGAGCTGACCCTTTCCTTTTCCTTGGGAGGCTGCCGACTTGCTCTTTGCATTTCCTTTGATGAGGACAGCAGGCACCGCTTCCTGGCATCCTAACAAGAGGAAACAGATGGCTAAGACTGCCATGTGATGAGCAAGGCTGGCCAATTTCTTCAGTCATTTCCACCTTCCTTGTGCAGCCATCAGATTGACATCTTTTAGAGTATGTTGCTACAAGACATTGTTCCCCAAAACTTGAATATGATTTGTTCATATTGTCATTTTATGGATTAATTTAGGAATGCCTGCTTTCTTTTCCATTGCTCAGAGTTTTCAGACCAAAAGAGACCTGTGTTGGAAAGCTAACTGACCTGGGGCAAGGTTTCCTAGGGAAGATTCCAGATGTTCCCCTCAACATTAAGGAAGAAATAAGATAATCCAGTGGAATAAGTGTTTATTAAACACCTAACATCTACAAAACACTGTTAGAGGAGATAAGGCAAATACAGTTCTCAAGGAGTTCAGAATTTGGAAGGGAGAAAGAAATACACCAGCTATGTACCAACTGTGATAAAAAGCAGTGTATACCAAGTGCAAAGGGGGAGACTCAGGCAATGAAAGTGCTGTGAGATATTTTTGAGGAAAAAGAGATGATTTTTAGCAGAGAGTGGGGGTTGTGGGGGTTAGAATCAGAGAAATCTCCCTGGAGGAGCTGGTGCTTTGACTTAGATCTTGAAAGAAGAGACAGATTCCTAGTTTGTTGTCTGGGCAATGGTGTGGGCAAGGCAGAGATGCTGGAGAAGGCAGTGCAAATATAGGGGATAAGTAGCTTGCTCCTGAGAACGCTTCTTGTGATTTACTGGTTCCTCCCAAGACCTCCATTTAATGAAAACATCCAGGTGGGTCATGTTTTAATTCCTCTCTGGGCCCCTTTCTTGACTCTGGACTTTATGTCCCTCATCTGGAGACTTTCTCTTCTTTCTAGTTGTACTTGCATTCTCAGCACTTAGCACAGTACCTGACAAATAATAAGAGCTTTGTAAATGTTTGTTGACTTATGGACTAGTTGAACTTAGAGGAAATGTACAATACAATGAAAATAAAGCTGGGGAGGAATGAAATGGCTTAGAAAGGTAGGTTAGAGTCAGACTGGCCTTGAATGCTTCAACCTCTTTTAACCAGAATATTATACTTAATTTTCTGCCTAGATGGGAGATGCTGTTTTGTTTTTAAGTTTTAGTATTTAGTAACGTGAGTGGGGTGGTACATCAGGAAAATGACTTGGGCATATTAATATGGATATTGGATTAGAGAGTAGAGAAACTTTTAAGCAAAATGAATATCAGCTTGATTATATAATAACAATAATAGCTTACATTTATATAGTGCTTACCATGTGCTAGACAGTATGCTAAGTGCTTTATAATTGCTATCTCATTTGGTCCTTATAAGCACCCTTCTAGAGAGGTACTATTGTTACCCCATCTTACAGATGAGAAAATTGAGACAAACAGAGGTTAAGTGACTTGCCCAAAGTCACATAGCTATTACGTGTCGGAGGTCAAATTTGAACTCATGTTTTCCTGATTCCAGGCCCAGAAACTCCATCCACTTCACCACCTAGTGCGCAAATGATTTGGCCAAGGTTTGTTTTCCATTGTGTCTGGCTCTTCATGACCCTGTTTGGGGTTTTTCTTGGCAAAGATTTTGAAGGCCCACACTTTCCTTGTGTCAAACAATTCAATTCAGTGGTTTCTGCTCCCCTTGTTTATACTCGGTTATTCCCTTATGTTCTCAGATGACCACTGCCACTTCTGATTGGAGTACAAGTAATTTCCTTAAGCTGGTAGAGTAGTAGAGAGGACAACTGAAGCATAAAATTCCAGTTTAAGGAGTGAAGCCTTAGAAGAGTAGTCCCTAAGCACCACAGAAGCAGCTGCAAGTAACAAAGCAGATGATAAAACCCTCCCCCAGGGCATGGAGGAGGAAGGTGCTGACTGACTTCTCACCATTTGGGACTCTCCTTTAGTATGGATATTTGAGAGTAGATAGTTCAACTATGTCATCACTTTCTGTAAGGTCATGGATTAGCATAACCAGATTCACCATGTGGTTCTCTGCAGATGCCGAGATGTGCATCTTGTCTTCAATTTGCATTCTCATTTATACCATTCTCACTGCATAAAGCATTTTTATAATTCTCTGCTCTCTCCTCCCTTGACTCATAACTCTTATTCCATTTTTATTATATATTTGAACAGGGAGTTAGTTACAAGGGACTTGAAGGGTGCTAAAGGTTCAAATGTTTTAAAAAAAAGCCTTACAAAGACTTGTCCTTGGAATTAGTCTGAATATCCCAATAGGGCTTTCCATGACCCCTGCTCAAATTCTTTCCTAATTGTTTTACTTATACAGACATTTCATCTCTCCAGTCCAATGGTTTCGTGGATAGATTTTTACATTTGTAATGTTTGGATCAATTTCCTTTAACTTTGAGAAAGTGGTAATAATTCATCCATTAATACATCAATAGAAAAGAGACAGGGTCTGCTGCCTAGTGCAAGAAGCAAGAAGAGGTCCTTTGAAGGGGCAATAAGCTAAAGTCTTTTGCTGAGGAGAGTGATCAATAAGGTTATGGGAACACAAATTCAGGGAAGAAGTAAAAGTCATTCAAAAGAATGCTGTAGTTTCTCTCCCCCACCCTACTTGTTAAAACATGGCATATGTGTGTGTAAAATAATGTATTCATTTGTGAATTAAAAGGTTTTCAATTTAAAAAGTCCAAGTCACTTTGAATCAGGGATGCGTATCCAGGCCCAGTCTAACCAATTGTATTAAGAAATTAATAGTCCACTTGCTAGGAAGTGAGTAGGTGCTTTAGACAATCTCTGGCTCAAAAATATCCCCCAAGCAACCATTGTCATTCTGCTCTCTTATAAAACCTTTTTAGTTTGCTGGAGCTTCCTATTAAAATGCAGATTAACACAGGAGGTATGGTCTTTTGAGGGAGAACCTGAAGGTTGTCTTGGGGTGGTGGTGGTACTGGTGGTAATAGTTGTGATGGTGGTCTTAAAATAATTATTTTGGAGAGACTAATACCAGAATGCAGCAGAGACAAGAGACAGTTTAGGAGATCCATACATGGAAGTATCATGGTTCCATTGTTCTAGGGATAAAGATGTAAATCTAGAAAATAATTTTGAAACTAGGAGCTGAAGCCAAGGGACAAAGTGGCATGTGAGTAATCAATGATCAAGGCACAAAGAAAGATATAGATCCAGCAGTCTCTCTAAGAAAGGTGGGTTATCAGACTAGGTCCCAAAAGGTAAGGGGTAGGTTTTAGGGAAATCTGGCTGCACTTGTTAGACCTTGTCACTGAGAGCCTAGAGCTGGTGGCAGAAAATCCAGGCAAAGAAATCAGTCACTAAGGATTAGAACATCAAGTTTGTAGCAGTCCTAGTTATAAGACTAACTTAATACTGAGGTGGTAAACTGTTGTCCTAGCACTCCTTGTATCCTGCCTAGGGACATTAGTGGGGTTGCAACCATAGTTGGGGGTGAATTGAGTTAGCTGTCAGGATCAGGGAAAGGCATTAATGGGAGGGAAGGGGAGAGACAAGACATTACAAGGAGAATTTGTTAATAGCCAGTTGAGGACAAGACTGGGAACGAGAAATAGGGCAGGTTACTGGGGATAGGGAGATCACTTTGAGAGAAAGGGGGGCATTAACAAGGCAGAAACAATTTTGCCCAGATGTGGCTTCTGGTAAGGCTATGAAAAAGACTATATATAACAATAAGAAAACTATAGAATCTCCTAAAAAAGGGACTCAAAATAAAAAATGGCTTGGCTTGATGTCTTTAGATGGGTGAAAGCTAGTGTAAACACTCCCTCTAGAGTGATTTTCTCAACCAATATGTACTCCCATGTGATGTTGAGTCCCCGGAGGTACACCTGCTACTACTTTTGGAGTCTCTAGTAAAAAAAGTAATAACAGCTATAATAACTTACATTTTTATAGCGCTTTAAAGTTTGCAAAGTACTTATAAATATAATCTCATTTTACCCTTATTACATCCCTATGAGGTAGGTGCTATTATTCCTATTTCACAGATGAGGAACAAGTGACATCATGGTCATAGCTAGCATTTATCTAATGCTTTAAGGTTTACAAAGCACTTCACAAATATTAAGTCTTTTACTCCTCACAACGACCCTGAAGGTAGTTTCTATTATTATCCTTATTTTACAGATGAGGAATCTGAGAATGGCAGAGATTAAACAAATTACTCAGTCACAAAACTTCAAGTGACTTGAACTCCAGCTCCAACACTCTATCCATTGCATCCCAAAGCTTGATGTCAAATGTGAAATCAAGTCTTGACTGCAGATCTAGTGCTCTGTGTGCTGGGCTACCTTGCTGCCTAACACTGTGGCTCACAAGCTCACACTTTTGTACTTCCCATTAAAAATCACCCAGTCAATTTAATTAGCTTTGAGAAAAGGCATTTGCTAAGATGCTATAATAAGTATTCTCCTGAAAAGCCTGGGGCACACTTTTCTCACAAATACAAGTGGGCTTCCACCTTAGAAAATAGTGGGAATGGGATACATGCATTGAATACATTTGCAGCAAACAAGTAACTCCTAGCTCCTGACACTTTATGACTTGTAAGTTCTTTTAAAAGTCACAAACCAGAATCCTTCTCTGGTAAAAGGGGTCATGCTCTTTGAATTTGTTTCCCACCCTGGATGACTATCTTTTTGTATCTGTATTTAGTGTATCCTTCTCCTCCCACATGAATATATTGTCTTCTACTGGTCCTTCTTTTCTGATTCCAGATGGATTTATTGTTGTGTACTTACTTGTCCAAATTCTCTAGTGACAAGTCAATGGGGGAAGGGAAGGCAGAGAAAACAAGAGAAACTGCTGTCTTTAGGATCAAATCTGTCTAGGGGACTTAGCTCCAACTCTGTAATCCTCCCCTCCCATTTAGATTCCTCTACGTTTAGGCTGTTTTTACACATAAGCCCAGAGGTCTGTTTGATTTTTTTCAACCAGTTTATTTATTTATTTTATTTTTTGTGGTGTCATCTGCCTTGATCTGAAGGCTAAAACTCTATAATCCTTTCAAATTGCCAAATGACTAATGATTAATTATGGTAAGAAAATCCCTTAACATCTATTTTAAATTGATGGTTGATTAAGGTGAGGATTTTAAGTCCTCTGAGACTACATTGTGAGGTGGGGGAGGGGTTCTGTTCCTTTCACTACTTCTTTAGAGATAAATGATAAATAGAAATCGGACCAATAGCAAACCATTAAGGTCAAGCCAGCCAGGGGAGGACCTAACACAGCTTGTTTATGGGGTTGTTTGTTAATAAACAGGAAACTAGTACTGCCTCCCTTATCTGACTCTTGTTGATTTCAATGACTAGTTTAAGCAAGTCATTTTGCTAAGCTGCAGGGCCTATTCTTCTAAGTGGAATAGTGGCTGCCCATATATGAGGACTGGGAAATTGGATAGGGACTGGACTAATGATTTTATGAGTGTAGGGAACTCTGTCATCAAAGAAGAGATTTGAGAACTATGAAAAATGTTCATCTCATAGGCATACTTCTCAGTCTTGAAATTGTGACATTAGGAAACCATTTCTTTGGGTTCAATATTTTTTACTCTCCAAATGCAAGTGTTCCTAGAAGATTAAAATCCTGAGCTTTCTTCTGAGCTTTAGACTTATGTCTAAAACTGTCTATAATCCATCTTTGCCTGGATGTTCAACTGGCACCACACAATCATGTTCAAAGAAGAATTTAATCTTTTCCTGAAAACCTACTTTTCCTTCTGACATCTCTATTTGTCAGTGGAACACTATATTTGAAATCTTGGTGTCATCTTTTACTTTTCCTTCTTTTACCGACTTGTGAATTAATCAGCTCCTTTCCAGTTTTTCTCTTACTCTAGTCATGAATTTACTCTTTCTCTAGTCATGAATTAATCAACTCCTTTTTACCTGATACCAAGCGGAGAGCAATCTGGTTCCAGAATCTTTGTTCCTGCTCTGGAAAGATCAAACTTGTGTGAAATCCTGGACAGTCTAAGGGGAAAATCGGAAGTGATTGGTTTTCTGTAGGAGTGAGAAGCAGAAGGGATAAGTAGAGTACAGAAAGGGTAGGTCAGTTAGTCAGTAAACATTATGTTCCTATTCCGTGCCAGGCACTGTGCTAAGTACTGGGAATTCAAAGAAAAGCAAAAGATGGTTCCTGCATTCAAGAAGTTCAGGCTAATGAGGGAGACAATATGAAAAAAAAACCCCATATACAAATAAGCTGTATACAGGATAAATAATTAACAGAGAGAAGATATCAATTTTAAGGGAAATTAGGAAAGGCTTCTTGCAGAAGGTGCGATTTTACTTGATACTTGGAGAAAACCAGGGAAGGCTAGGGACAAAGATGAGGAAGAAGAGAGTTCCAGACAGAAAATAGTCAATGCAAATGCCAGGAGCTAGAATGTCTTATGTGATGAACAGCAAGGAGGATAATATCACTGTAACACAGAGTATAAGGAGGTGAGAAAAGTATAAGAAGATTGAAAAGGAGGAGGAGTGGTTATGATGGGCTTTGAACCCCAGAGGATTTTATATTTCATCCTGGATAAGACATGGGCATGTTTTAAAGTAGTAATGAAACAGTCAGTATATAGGGAAACATTGAATCCAAATGATAGGGAACCAATGGATTTTTTTGAGTAGAGGAGAATAAGATAGTTAGACCTGCACTGTAGGAAGATCACTGACAGCTGAATGGAGGATGGAGATAGGAGTGGGGAGAGACTTGAGACAGGGAGAACAGCCAGCAGGTTATTGTAGTAGTCTAGGCATGAGGTGATGAAGGCTTGTGTTAGGCTGATTACAGGGTCAGAGGAGAGAAGAGGGAACATAAGAGATGTTAGAAAGGTAAAGTTGACAGGACTTAGACAAAGATTGCATATGGCGTAGGGTGGGGGGTGGGGGGGAGTGACAGTGAGGACTTTGATTATGAGCCTAAGTGACTAGGAGGATGGCTGGCACCTTTCACTTAGTAGGGATGTTAAGAAGAAGGAATGGTTTTGCAGAAAGATAAGGTCCATTTTGGATATGTTGAGTTTAAGATCTCTTTGGGACATACTAGATGCTTAAGAGGCAGATGGAGGTCAACAGAGAGGTTAGGACTAGATAAGTAGATCTGAGATTCATTAGCTTAGAAATAATAATTGAATCCATGGGAGCTGATGGGATCATCACCTAAAATAATATAAAGAGAGCAGAGAAGAGGGCTTGTATAAAGCCTTGGAAGACACTTATAATTAGTGCGCTTGACCTGGATGAAAATCTAGCAAAGGAGACTGAAAAGGAATAGTCTGATAAGTAAGAAGAGAAACAAGACGGAATGGGCTTTGAGGTTCATCTGGGTTTCAGAGTTACTGGGCTGAAAAGGGTATGACCAGATGGGAGTCTGTTAATTAATGAATGAATTCAGGTGAGTTATCATTACCATGAGTTCAGTTTCAGGATGGAGTCCTTTCAGGGTACTAGAAGTTCAGGACCAGTGAGGGGACCTGGTAGAATAATATTTCTCTCCTATTCTTGCAGGTAGGCCAGGCTAGGAGATAGGTGGCAGAAACAGGATAGAATGACAACTTTCCATCCCCTGCAGTCAAGGAGAATCCCCTGTAGATGGGATGAGGCCAGCTCAGAGGGTCAGAATGCAAGGGAATGAAATATCCCTATAGGCTACTAAAGGATACTGAAGGAAAACTGGCTGGGTCCAAAATTTTACTAGGGTCAAACTTGTCCTATAGCCTCTGTAGTTGTCTGTTTGGATCCTACTAGCCAAAGTACTAAGACCATCTTAATTCCCACTTGAACAGGTTGGACAGCAGGGAGATCTAGTTTGTCTTGGGAGATTAGGGAGATTTGGGAGACCAGTGGGAGCACCATTCCTTTTGGCTCTGAGCTGCCTGGAATCGATTCAGTATAGCTAAGTTGTGGGAAAATCTACCAGCATTGGGAACATCCTCCACTCCACTCTTCACCCCTCCCCTGATCCTGGAGCTATGCATAACCCATTAGGACTGCTTGAATAATCAAAGGGCTTAGATGAAACAAAATTCCCAACTCTATTCCATCCCATGAGATGGAGGAACACTAGGTGTTATCATTTGCCCTACCATTGCCTACTACAACCTTACCATCTACTCTTTCTCTATACTTTCCAGACGCTTGGCACTATCATCTGACCTAATGATGTTATCTAAGAATCCTTTCTTTCCCACTTGGCTACATACTTTTGTATTTTTACATCATGCCCACAGGAATCTCAATGTCCTGCAAGATCAAATCAGCTTTGGTGCTCACACTTCATTAATGCCTTCTACCCCTTGGCCCCTCTGAAACAGAGAGATCCCCCAAAACTCCATTAAAGGAGGGTGCCCAAGCCAGCCGTCTCATCATTTCCCACCTGGCCACACTACTTCGGACTTCTTCAGTATACAGGATCGAGCATACACAATTTGCTTATTGGTTCCTTTGAGTCTGTTTTGCTGCTAATTCAGATTTCTTCTTGGTACCCCATTCTCCAGTGAATTTTCTGATGTTACAAGCTCAAAGTTCAGTTCCCTATGACTTGTCCTCTATTGTTGGCTCTCCCTGAGGCTAACAGCCTTCTCACCTGGAACTCTTTGCCTCTTCTAATTGCATACACTATCCCCACTTTAAATGGCATTAGATCTTGGACTTATTTTAAATCTTTGCTAATGATATTTGTGCTTAAGGCTATCTTTCTCTTGTGGACTGATCTCACAATTTATTACTTCTTTTCCATCTGTGGCTCTGTATGTTCAGACTTGCTACCTTGGTGATCTTAATAAAATGATAACCTCACTGAGTCTCAGTTTCATCAACTGTGCAATGAATGGTTTAGACAAGATGGCCTCCGAGGCTCTTCCACCTCTAGCTCTATGGTCCTTTGAATTAATAAACCCTGGCATTATTTCCATGTTCAGACTTTGTGGCCTTCATCTGACCTCATGCATCTGCCTAAAACTTTCTCATTGCAAGCAACTACAGACGTGCTTCTGTTTCAGGTGGCTAAATTCAGGACAAACATTAATATTCAACTTAAATTCAATAAATGTTTGAAAGTTTCTCCTCCTTTCTCAATCTGCCTAATCTTCTGGAGCTTGTGCTATGGCTTTTAGCTTGTATTCCTAGAGGGATATATTGCATATGAGTACTGTTTCAGGGTATCCAGAGTCTCTATTAACTTTTTGCAATATTTGTATCACCTATCCATTAGGAATCGGACAAGACACTTCATTTAACTTAAGAAGATATAACTGGGGGATTCTGAAAGATATGGATAACTATTCTACTTGCAAAGGTTATGAGTTGTAGTTCTCCAGTGACTCAGGTGTTCAGTTAATGGGACTAGCCATATTCTAAGGAGGCTAACTACTTTTCTTCACTCATCATTCTCAAACTCTTTTTTCTGAGGTTGTTTGTAACTGTCATTTTCATCTCACAGTTAGGAAAACAATATAAAAGCCTCTCAAGTTATCATAGGCTCACAGACTCACAGAAATGTAAGAGGCTCAGAACCACATCTGATAAATGATCATGTGAGGTCTGCTTGAAGACTTCAAGTGCTGGGGAAATTATGTTGTCCTTTTGCACAATTCTAATGGTTATATTGTTTCTTTAAATGAATTTTTTCTTTAAGTAGACAATATAACCGACAAACAGACTATCCCTTGCTTCAGGTTTGCAGTACAGTAGACAGAGGAGTAGGTCTAGAGTCAGGAATATCTGAATTCTAATCTGGTTTCTGATATTTACTGGCTGTGAAACCCTGAGCAAGTCAATTAACCCTAATTGCCTCAGTTTCCTCAACTATTAGATGGAGATGATAGCACTTTTCTCACAAGGTTGTTGTGAGGATGAAATGAGATAGTATTTGTAGAAGTGGTTAGGATAGTACCTCTCTCTCTCACACACACACACACACACACAGAGTAGACACCAAGTCTACTTATTCTCCTCCCTCCTCCTCCTCCCCTCCCCTCCTCTGCTAACAAGAACAAGTATAATTCTTCTTTCACATGATAGCTCTTCAAACACTACAGCTATATTTTGTAACCTAATTCTTCCTTTCTTTAGCTTATACATATAATGAGATTATATGTGAAAGTGAGAATTAAAGATGCTGTCTTGGTCTTTTAGGCTCATAAAATTATTCACCTGAAAAGTGGTGCAAAGTTATTTTGACTCTGCTTAAATTATTCACATAATGGCTTCAATTCTTTAGTCCCCCACTGTGTGTCAAGCCATCATTTAATTTTGTTAATAAAGAAGGAGAAATGTTTCAAACTGCTAAGAAGATAAAATCACAGATTCCTTCCTGTTAAGTTTAGGAATTCTAGAGAGGCCTGGTGGGTACATAGTTTACACTAAGGAAGATTTACTTAGTCTATTATAGTAAGGGTTTACTTGGGGCTGTGTTAATCTTTGTTTTGGTAAGCTGGATAAAAGCAAGAGAAGCATCCTATGAAGCATCTCATTTTCTATTGCATTTGACAAGGGTTTGCCCTGCCAAAGACAGATAAAGAAAAATATCTTTTAGGGATTTGATCTGTGGACCTTAGATTCAGTTGAAGTTGAGATAGTGTTGTTCCATGTAGAAGATAAGAAATAGGAGATAAGAAATCTGGGCTAAAAATCTGACTTGGACACTGACTTGGCAGGTGACAGAGCTCCTTATTTTTAAAAATGAGATGTATAGATTAGTTAGTTTATAAGAGTCCTTCTACATTTGATATTCTAGAGTTCTCTTCAAGCAGTTTTTAAATGAGATTCTTCACATACATAGGATTTACTAATTAGGATTACTATTCTGATTAATAGAAGGAGTAAAGGAGTTAGAGGGAGGCATGACAAGAACTCATGATTTAGCAAGAATTTCAGATTTTTAGATTTAAATACTGGAAAGTGGCCATGCTTAGGAAATTCAGTTACATTCATATTATCAAATTCAATTCAACAGTCATTTAACAAAACAAGTATTTATTTAGTACCTACTATATGGAAAGAGCTTTACTAAGTGCTGGAGGCAAAAAGAGGAAAACATTCCCTATCTTAAGGAAATCATATTCTACTTGGGAATTGGACTAGTGCCAAAAGAGAGTTAGGTTGGAGCCTAGATCTTGTGTTGTCCTTGAACCTATTTGAGTCAAACACTGGGGATACATCAAGCTAGGGACTATGGCCATGAACTTCCCATAAGATAAGTTGACATAGTGACATGCTTATCTGGCCTAAGTGGAATGGTCTTCTCTAGCACAGTTCAGTTTCTGGGGTTTCAAAAACAAAAGGTACATCTTTGAATCAATGGAGTCTATTTTCGGAATAGATAACTAATACAAGGTCATCAATATGCAGAAGCAAGAGGCAGAAGAGAGTACAAAAGTACAGACTGATAATGTAGCAATATTGGGATCTAAGAGGCAAAATGAGTAAAAATGGTTCAAGGTTACACAAGAGTTTAAGAAACCAGAAATCCAAAATAAATTTGAGCTCATATAAAGATGTATGTATGTATTCATCTATCTATCTATCTATCTATCTATCTATCTATCTATCTATCTATCTATCTATCTGTCTATCTGTCTCCAGTTTATCTCACTCATTGTGAAATGCGGAAGAATGAAAAGAATGGGTTTAGAGTCAGAATATGAGTTCAAATGCTACTTTTGTAAATTTATAATTCTGTTTCCTCAGGGCCTTAGTTTCCTCATGTATTATATGAGGGGGTTACATTAGGTAACTTATAAGGACTCTTCAAATTCCAGGTCTATGATCTTATCTTTTCCTCCTGGAGTCCGTTAGAGCCCCAGCTTTAGGGTGGAACTTTCTCCTTCCTAATCCTTTTTCTTCCAAATGAACTTCAGCAATGGACGGTTCCCCGCTTGCGTAGGAAATCATTCTGTAACAGATGGGGGAAAAAAAAACAACCAAAAACCTGAAGCTGTATTTGTAGGTCTCCTTCTAATTTCTGTTATTAGAACCTTGTCACCTATTTTGATTTCCCTCAAAGCATCTAGTATGCATCTTATTCCCATGGGTCTTTGTTCTTATCTAGTTGACAAAAAAGCGTTTTGTGAAAATTAAAGTATTAACACCTATTCCCATTTTAATGTAATCCTTTAAATATATAAATTCAACTTTAAAAAATTTTTGTTTTTCTGTCCTTTCCACTATCTCCATTTGAGTAAATACAATGTCCTACCCCTGTAAAACAAAATCCTCAGTACATGTCCAACAAAACTGGTACCCACATTGGGTATATTAAAAGATGTATTTTTCTTTCCATATTTAAAATTAATCATGTTTTAACTACAAACAATTTAATAGAAGGAAGCATGTGTTATATTCTACCTTCTAATAGCGTGTAGTATGTATGGTATACCATTGTCACTCAAAAATATTTGTTGATTTCTAAGTGATTTATGAGATTTCATGGGAGTGGTAAGCACCTGTTCAACTGTAAAGAATGAATATTTATTGATACAATTTAAAGAACTATGATATATAATAAGAAAGGATTTGAGGGGACAAAAGATTATTTCCAATTACCCTCAAATTACACTGCCTACTTTGTCCAGTCCATATTGGTGAATGTGGGAGATATGTAATGATGCATAATTTACTAAGATTCTAAGAGTTAAATTCTTCTTTTAAACTCTATTTTAGAAGCTCTCTTGAGTTGGAAATCTTATTATATTCATATAAAGATAAAAATAGACAGTTTTTGGTGTTGTTTCCACTGAACATGTCTGAGGATGACTCCTGCTTTGTCTGGAATGATTGTTCTAGCTTCACAGAATCTAGGGAGATCATTCTATTTTATTCTGTTCTTTGGGTTTTAACAAATACAGTAAACATTTTTAAGCCCCTACTAAGCACAAGGCACTGTGTGAGGGGCTGGGAATATAAAGATTCAATAAGAAGCAAACTTCACCATTAAGGATCAGTTTACTAAGAAGTGATGAGATGTGTACACAAATATCTTTGACACAGGGGTAGCTGCAATAAGCACAAAGGAGAAAATCAGACAAAGAGATATAAGAAATTTTGAAGAGAGAAGTCACTTCCAACTAGGGGAATGATGGACAGATTTGAGAGAGAGGTTGTGCCAGACTTAGGTCTTTGCTGAATGAAGGTATTTCAACAGTTGGATTGAGGACAGTCTTTTGCAGGCATGCAGGACAATGTAAGCAAAGAGAAGGGACAGGGCAAGAAATACAACTTTCTTTTTAAGTGTACCTTGAAGAAGGATTTTATAACTTTCTTTACTAATCAGCTTCCCCACTATGAACAAGTTGGATTTCAATTAATAAGGATTGACTAAAGGAATTCCTGACTCCAAGTCCAGCTTTCTATTCACTGTGCCAACCAGATGCTCCTAGGGGATGTGATAGTCTTTATATGTTCAATGAAAATTTTTGTTCATGGAAACCCACAAATCTAAGGATTGGTAATTTTCTACTGCAGGTTTTGAATTAATATATACAAATACACCTATAGATGTATATAATTCTGTGATCCTTGGGTAGGTTTGTAATTTATTTAATGTAGATATCACCACTATTGTTACAGATTTTAATCCATTCATACCTTTTTAGTCTATGTGATTCTTGTATACACATGTATTTTATAAATTAGATACATACATTTATACATATATGTTCACATATATACATATATATGAATTAGAATAAATATACCTATATGATTTTATTGACTAGAGAATTATACTTGAGAATATTTCCTCTTAGCAAACAGATCAACAATTATTCTGCAACATGCAGTCTTAGAGAAAAAATATAAAATGGATGTTTTTAAATGAGGTTTGTAGCTATTTTTCATCATAAAAATACTAAAGCAAACTTTCCCCTTCCATCACCAATGTGCTTCAGCATAAAATACCAGATAGTCATGCTTGGACACCATCTTTTCTCAGGATCGTAAGCATTTATCAATTCTGTACATTGCTCTTAATAACATTTATAATATGGACCATTTCTATAAAAACATCACTTTGAATACTGACATTTTTGTCTACTCATTTCTTTCATAATATTGTATTACTTAGATTTGGATATGCTGTGGTTTAAATAATAGACCCTGAAATAAATCAATTAAAGTAAAATGCTGATAAAAACTTATAAAAGGGGTCATAGTTCTGGCCTTAGACATCACTCTTATGAAAAAATTCATTTTATCTAATTATAGAACAGGTGTGTTTTGTTTTATTTTATTTTGTATTTATTTATTTGTTTTAATATGTTGTTGATCTATTTTCTAAAATATCCCAGTCATTTCCTAATAGAATTCTCTTCCCAAAGGGCCCTTCCCTGTAACAAAGGAAAACCAATGAGCAAAATGAATTGATGCAGTAATCCTGTCTGACAGTATATGCAATGTTTTGTGCCTGCAGTCCTTCACATCTTTACTTAGAGGTGGAAAATAGATCTAATTGTTTTATGGGATCAAGAGCTGTCACTGAACTTGATCTGAGCTTTTGAAGTTAAATATTCATGGTGAATGTGCATACATGTATATACATGTACACAGTACATACACACATTTACATATATACACATATGTGTACACATATGTACATGCATATATATTTCTCTGTGTCTATCTCTGTTTCTTTCTCTGCACACATACATACATGCACATGTATCCTCTCATCTATGGTAACTTCTTTAATTTTCACTTTAGCATCAGGGTGCTTGTACATACCCATGTGTGGTAAGTGATCCCTATGTCCTAGGTATGTGATCAGACATCCAATAAATAGAGAACTTTGGCCCATCTGTGTTGAATTTGGATATCATTCACTTGTTTCATCAAAGGTCAGTCCTTTTGATTTATAGATTATAGTTGCAGTAGTAGGAGTATTTTTTTTAGTTAATCAAAAATGGTGTGGATCAATGTTGTCTCACTGGTAATAGAAAAAAAAATGTGCCAAAACAGAGATCAACCTGTAGTCAGGAAGATCTGAGTTCAAGTCCAATCTTAGACACTTAGTAGCTGTGTAACTCTGGAAAAACACATAACCTGTGTTTGTCTTAGTTTCCTTGAGTATAAAATGAGGGATAATAATAGCACCTACCTCCCTATTATTAGCACTAGCTGGTGCTAATAATAGCACCAGCACTCCGAGGGGTACTGTAAAGATAAAAGGAGTAATATTTGTAAAGTGCTTAGCTCATAGTGACTGATACATTATTAAACGAGACCATTTTGATGTTTGAGTTGCACATGAATTGGATTTAAGTGAGGGCAGAATTGTGCAAAGTGGTCAAGTAGGTGGTGCAATGAGTAGAGCTCTGAGTTTGGACTCATCTCCATGAGTTCAAATCTGACCTTAGGCACTTACCAGCTGTGTGTCCTTGGGCAAGTCACTTAATCCTGTTTACTTCAGTTTCTTATCTATGAAAATGAGATAGAGAAGGAAATAGAAAACTACTCCAGTATCATTGCCATAAAAACTCCAAAAAGACATCATAAAGAGTCTGACATGATTGAAAAACGATTGGCCAGCAATAAACAACAAAGACTTGTTCAAAGTCCATTAGCTTCACTCTTCTAGAGTCATCAAAGTCCAAGATGATTGCTGATGGTCTGGGATGCAGTAGATGACCTTGGCATCTTTAATGTCTGACCAAGCTTTAAGAACTCCACAGGACCTGCTTCAGATATATTGTAAGTGTTATAGAAATATTGATGATGATAATGTTATGTATCCTGGATACATGGACTGTCATTGTCGGAACTTTTTTACCTTTGTAGATGTTTTCTCCAAGAGTCAACAGCAGAATTCTTGCTCTTTTTGCTTCAATGTGTTTTTAGATATTCCATAAATTCCTATTTCTGCACTAAGAGGTAGTTATAGTTCTGTTCTCATTTGTGTTGCTGAAATAAATGTCATGTTCTGAGTCCAATGAATGACCACAGTCTTTCATTAGTTCAGTTTTCCAGCTCTACTCACTTCCCCAAATAATCTATTATAACTGAGGATACCTCCTCTCCACTCAGAATCATTTCACTGCAATTTTACCATAGGACAAAAATTAATGTACAGCAACATCACAATATTCACCGGCAATAAGGAGAGGTACTAGAACTATGATTTCATTGTTTTTAGAAACTCTGCTAAGAAAATCCCACTATGAATGCAGTTCGGCATCTTTGCAACTTAAGACTTGCTTAAAGAACTGGGACATTAAGTGACTTGCCCACATTCACACAGCCTGAATGTTAACTTGAATCTAGGTGTTCCTAACTTTGAGGCTGGTTCTCTATCCACTCTTCTTACTACATTAGCTCTCAGTATAAAAAGGATCATTTTGTAACAGTAACCCAAATATTAGCACTACAGATGGAGACAATATGATTGTATACTTGAATACGGTTATTAATAAACTTTCAGTCTTTCAGAAATGATGTGAAAATATATTCAAGAAAATGCTTAATTATTTTTTAACCTTCTGATTATTTTCATTTATCCCTTCTGAAGCTCTCCAAGTTCTTTGCTTCTCTCAGGCCATCAAACTCAGACTGGACAAAATAATACTTTGACCAGTGCTTCTGGCAATGAGGGTATTACCTTGTGATTATTCATCCTATATAACTAACCTGCAATTAGCTATACTAATGGAAGCAATCAGTGCCTCAGATGATCCCAAAGGTACTTGTATTTAACCAAGGCATGCATCATTTGATTTTTTGGGCAGTGTGTTTACCTTCTTAATCACATTTAACCTAGTCCAATATTAAAATTGCTTTGCAGTTTTTGAGAACATCGCAAAAGGAGGAATGAGAATTAGTGTTCTGGTACAAAAAAGCCATAGGGAATTGGGTAGCACATACAGAGGTGTACTAGCTGGCAGGTACAAGCCATATTAGAATTATTTATCTCTGAAAGATTGTTTACAAAATGATTCATTAAAAGCTAGTTGCAAATGCCAAAACAAAAGTATTACATTGCTTTTGATGTACCATGGTGCCTAAATCTTTTCCTGCCTCTCCTGTTAACTAAATAGTCATTCCCTTTACTTTTAATTCCTCCAAGATATACTCTGATGGTTTATGATAGTCCAAAAGGTCACCTGAATCCTAGTAGATAATGCCAGCAGATTTCCAAGTCTTCTGGGTCCTACCAAGCTAGAAACTTCAAAAATGGACCTGGGAAAAGACCATGGTTGTCCTTTGAGGATCAGTTTAGCCTGATTGAGAGGGGCTTATCAGTATAAAGATTGTCTTTAAATCATGAATATTTTGGTTGCAAAAACTCACTAACTGTCTTCTAAGGCAGGAAGTGATCACAATCTGCGTAGGTGGAAGATCTAACACGGATGACATCATGTTTCTTTGTTGTATTGCAGAAAATTTGCTTTCTATTCTGCCATTTCTTGTGTTTGACCACTTATTATTGTAAGACTCCCCTTCATCAGAATGGCTAGATTCACACTGAAATAATTGACTAGTTAATTATTCCTCTGGGAATAGAGCCTTACATCTCCTCGTTATAAATAAACTCACTCTTGTTTCAGAGCATGCATCTCACATAAGGAAGATAATTTTTTAAAATTTTTTATAATTTTATATAGTTTAGTCTGCCTCACTTTCTAGACACTGCAGCTGTGTCCTTATTGTATTTTATTGCCAAAACCCCTACCACCCCTCAGCAGTTCCTATAATTTCAAATTTATAACTATGTCCAGAGTAATTCACCCCTAAGCCAACTAGAAATAAAAAGAGGAGATAGGCCCATCTGTTGGAGTGATTTCTTAACTGCAGAAAACATTTTCTTTTCTTTAAAAGCCAAGCTGTGTAATCTGTATAAATTCCAATTCATAAACCATGAAACTCCAATTTTTCCACTTCTGTAGTCACTTTGAGTAAATGATTTTGCATATGCAGGAAGTCAAAATCAACAGAATGGTCCATGAGAGTGTGTGATTGATTTTGGTAACATAGAAGTCTTCTAAGCAATAGGAAGAGACCCTGCTCAGTTAAATTAGGATCAAAATGATTCCCATGTTACTCAACAATGAAATGTTCCGATTTCCAGTCCGTCTTCTTCTGGGGTGGTAGCAAGTCTCAATCTTGAATTTCTTTCTTGTTTAATTTACCAGTTTCCTTCTATAATCCCTTAAATGCACCTCCAGATCATTTATCTCCATAGAAAAAACACCTCCTATGTAGAAAAAAACTCAGAGATAGTGAGTACTAAACAGTTCCTATTTGTCAAATTCTGGAAAAAATATCACCACCTTGAACAATTCAGATAGAAGCAAGGAGAGTATTGATCCCTTTCTTTTGCTTCAGTCCAATCTAGACCTAGCTCTTGTCAGCAGTGTCCATTTCACATCATACTGCAAGTGCAACATCTGACTCCTCATGTAATAAAACTGAGCCTGAGACTACTAAAATATAAATGATGTTTGGTAGTTGCCCCTTGTATAGCTGCAACTGCTCTGATGGAGAGCTACATATGAATTATTTTGAGAAATGAGGGATTGTGCCATAGAGAACTATAAGGACATGATTTCTATTCTACATGCTGGTTTAAGGAAAGAGAATAGACTGCAAATACTTTTCAGACAAAACCTAACACAGCCAAGTAACTTTTCATCTGCACTGAATACATGCAGTAAAATGAAGGGTGACTCTAGGAACAGGAAGAAGACCCTTTTATGTTGATTTCATTTGCACCATTTTCAATGATAACTGGGAACAGACTGTTTTTTAATACAGTTGTCCATATGCATCACAGTGTCATTTTTTTTTTTTTTTTTTAGGTTGAATGGATTTGATGTAAGGACAGAATTTTAAACTAAGGACAGTTATGCCAACCTATACAGATGACTAACAAATGGACAGGTGATCCTACCAGTAGAGTACCAGCTTACAGTCTGAAAGCTTCTTACTTTCTTAGTTTTAAGGAGTAAATCAGTAAACATGTGTTAAGGGACTGCTATGTCAGGGACTATGTCAAATACTAGAGATATAAACACAAATGAAACAATCTCTGACCTCATGGAGGTTACAATCTATCAGAGGATAAAACATGCACCCCAAAAAGGTAAAATACTAAATAAAAAGTAAATGCAAGATAATGTTTTTTGTGGGGAAGACATATAGGTTGGGGGAGAGGTTAGAAATTGTCCCTTGTGGGAGGTGGCATTTGAGTTAAGCTTTCAAGGTAACTATGGATTCTAAGAGTCAGAAACCAAAGGGGAGGACATTTCAGGCACGTATAAAATTGAAAATTGATTTTGATTTTATTTTTAAGGCCTACCCAAGCTGGTATAGGTTTAATACTGTCCTCAAGCCATGTGAATATAAATGCCTTACTCTTGTAACTTCACCCTTCACTTATATTCTGGAGAAACTTGCTTAAAGGTCAAGCTTTTGTCTTGTAATTACCTCCATTCTTTACTTAGGTAGCCTCTAGTTAGTTTTCTAAGTCTCAATTTTATTATTTTTATTTATATCTCTACCCTGGTATTATTCATGTTTATTATCTCACTTATCACCCATTTAACTCAAATTCAAGTTGATTTGATCAAAGCCATTGCAGACTATACCCATGTTGTAGTTTTTCAGTTGTTTTAGTCATATGTCACTCTTCATGACCTCCCTCCCAAACCATCTTTTTTTGGTTCAAGATCTTGGCAAAGACACTGGAGCTGTTTGCAATTTCTTTCTCCAGTTTATTTTACAGATGAGGAAATTGTGTATTTCTCCTTCATTTTGGAAGGAGACTAAGACATCAGAGAAATGAGAACGTGACTTGAACTTGACTTTGTTTTGAGTGAGGGAGGACTGTAGAAGACTCAGGATGCAATGAGAGATCTTGACCGAGTCAGGTACTCACTTAGAGTGAGGTAACACCCATTCAGTGAATAGGTCTCTTTAAGAAGTAATCAGGGAAGGGGTAGAGCCAAGATGGCAGAGTAGAAGGACAGATCTGCTTGAGCTCTACCCCCATAGCCCATAAAATACCTGTAAAAAAAGACTCTGAACAAATTTTAGAGCAGCAGAAGCCACAAAATGACAGAGTGAAAGAGAGTTCCAACTCAAGACAGCCTGGAAGACCAACAGGAAAGGTCTATTGCACCAGGCTCAGAGCAGAGCCCAGCCCAGCCTTGGCTGCGTGGTCCTGGACTGGAGCAAGTTGGGGCATAGAATCATGGATAACAGCTGCAGTTCCCAGATTTCTTAACCCACAAACGCCAAAGACAGCTTCAAAGGTCAATAAGAAAACTCTTTCACCTGCGTGAGAAGGGAGCCTCTTCTCACCCCAGCTTTGGCCCAAAGGTGGCAGCACCATCCACTTTTGGAGCTCTTGGCCTAAAGACCCTGGGGGAATCAAACAGCTAATCTAGGTCTCAGTTCTGAGTGGCAGTCCTGGGTGAGGAAGAGCACTGGTGTGATGGAGCTGGTGGAGGCTCTGGAGAGGGAATCTTGCTCACAGACCAGAGAGCAGGCCAGGAGAGGAGTAAACTCCTCTTTGTAGATTGTGCCACCTTGGAGGACCCGGGAACTTACAGGTCCATAAAGTATACCCTCCACTTGACAGAGGACTCAAAAGTCAAGTAACTAGCTGGAAAAATGCCCAGAAAGGAAAAAAAATATTATAGAAGGTTACTTTCTTGGTGAACAGGTATTTTCTTCCATCCTTTCAGATGAGGAAGAACAAAGCATACCATCAGAGGAAGATATAGAAGTCAAGACTTCTATATCCCAAACCTCCAAAATAAATATGCAATGGTCTCAGGTCATGAAAGAGCTCAAAAAGGGTTTTGAAAATCAAGCAAGACAGCTGGAATTAATACTGGGAAGAGAAATAAGAGTGATGCAAGAAAATAATGAAAAGCAAGTCAACAGCTTGCTGAAGGAGACCGCCCCCCCAAAAAATGCTGAAGAAAATAGCATTTTTAAAAATAGACTAACCCAAATGGCAAAAGAACTCCAAAAAGCCAATGAGGAGAAGAATGCTTTAAAAAGCAGAATGGGTCAAATGGAAAAGGAGGTTCAAAAGCTCACTGAAGAAAATAGTTCCTTAAAAATTAGAATAGGGCAGATGGAAGCTAATAAGAAACCAAGAAATTATAAAATAAAACCAAAAGAGTGACAAAAAAAGACAATGTAAAATATCTCATTGGAAAAACAACTGTCCTGGAAAATAGATCCAGGAGAGATAATTTAAAAATTATGGGTCTTTCTGAAAACAACAATCAAAAAAAGAGCCTAGACTTCATCTTTCATGAAATTACCAAGGAAAATTGCCCTCATATTTTAGAACCAGAGAGTAAAATAGAAATGGAAAGAATTCACTGATCACCTCCAGAAAGAGATCCCAAAAGGAAAACTTTTAGGAATATTATAGTCAAATTCCAGAGTTCCCAGGTCAAGGAGAAAATATTACAAGTAGCCAGAAAGGAATAATTTAAGTACTGTGGAAATACAATCAGGATAACACAGGATTTAGCAACTTTGGCACTAAGGGATTGAAGGGCTTGGAATATGATATTCCAGAGGTCAAAGAGGATATGATTAAAACCAAGAATCACCTTCCCAGCAAAATTGAATATAACACTTCAGGGGGAAAAATGGAATTTCAATGAAATAAAGGACTTTCAAGCATTCTTGTTGAAAAGACCAGAGCTGAATAGAAAATTTGACTTTCATATATAAGAATCAAGAGAAACATGAAAAGGTAAACAGGAAAGGAACTTAAGGAACTTGTTAAAGCTGAAAAATTTACATTCCTATATGGAAAGATGTTATTTGTAACTCATGAGATCTTTTTTCAGTATTAGGGTAGTTTGAGGGAATATATATATATATATATATATATATATATATATATATATATATATATGTAGATGGGTATGGGTATGTATGTATATATGTGCATATTAGATATGTGTGGGTATGTATATGTATATGAGTATATGTGTATGTACATACATACATGTATATGTATGTATATACATAGACAGAGGGCACAGGGTGCACTTAATATAAAGGGAGAATACCTAAAAAAAATTAAATTTACTGTTGAATGGAATGTACTAGGAGAAACAGAAAGGGAGAGGTAGAATATAGTAAATCATCTTACATAAAAGAGGGAAGAAAGAATTTTTATAACGGAAGGGAAGAGGAGGGAGATGAAAGGAAATAATTGAGCCTTACTCTCATGGGACTTGGCTTAAAGGGGAAATAATCAGAAGCAAACTCTGTTGTGGGAGGACAGGTCAAGGGATTGAATAGAATAAATGAAAGGTGGGCTAGGATAGAGGGAAATGTGGTTAGTCTTTTACAACATAACTTTTATGGAAGTGCTTTGAATTGTTATACATATATGACCTATGTTGAATTGCTTGTTTTCTCAATGAAGATGAGTGGAGATGGAGGGAAAGAATATGGAACTCAAAGCTTTAAGAATGAATGTTAAAAATCATTTTAGCATACAACTGGAAATTAAGCTATACAGGCAATGGAGTATGGAAATCTATTCTACCCTACAAGAAAATAGAGGGGAAGGGGATGGAAGAAGTGTGGGTAATAAAAGGGAGAACAGACTGGAGGAAGAAGTGGATGGGGTGCATGCTGTCCTGTGGTGGGGGGTGGGGAGATGAGGAGAAAATTTTGAATTCAAATTCTTGTGGAAGTGAATGTTAAGAATTGAAAATAAATAAATTATATATTAAAAAAAAAGAAGTAGTCCAGGAATGGCCCCTTTAATGAGCAAAAGAAAAAAATAAATAAATTAAGCTGGGAGGGAGAGAGCAACAGTTACTATTGATAATCACTCTGAAGCCAGGAGGGTTTCTGAAAAGAACCCTTAAGTGGAGTTTGGGCAGGGAGCTATTGTTATGCAATGTATGGATTTCAGGGTATTTTGGGTTTAAGGTTTGGGGAAAAACAAGAAAGAAAGAAAGAAACAAGGAAAGAGAAAAAGAAAAGAAAGAAAGAAATCTGACCCATATATCCCAAGTTAACCAAGTGTCCTGTGGTTATTCAAATTTACCTTCCTTTGGAGAGGAGAAGAAAGAGGGTGGCAGAAGGGGGCAGATGAGCTGTGTTCCCCAGCTAGCTGGGTCCCCACTCAGGCAGCTTGGTCTACTCAGAGGTCTGTGCTTGTCCTTAATTTTAGAAGAAGGCCATGACATAAGAGAAATGATGACATGACTTGCATTGGACTTTGTTTTGAGTGAGGGAGACCTGTGCAAGGTCACCAGCCTCACTTTCTCTTCCTGAGCCATCTGGATCCAGTGACCAAACTGAGGAAATTAAGGCAAAAAAGATTAGCTGGCTTGTTCAGAGTCATACTGCTAGTAAGTGTCTGAGGTTAAATTTGAACTCAGTTCTACTTGACTCAAGGGTTGGTACTCTAGCTACCACACCACTCAGCTGCCCAAGAAACTAAGCCTATGTCTGCACTTTAATCCTATCACCTGAGGACTACTCCCTTCTCCCAAGGAGGAAGTAATGGGAAGGAGCTGAAGTAACTTTTAACCTATCTCCCCAATCAGAACTATCCTACCTTTGCCAGGGAGGTCCAAATAATATACTATCAGATCAATCAGAAGGAGACAAACCTAGGTTAAAAAGACCTTATCATCCCTCACTTAAGATCTTTGGTCATTATGAGAGGTGATTGACCCAATTTACTGTTTACTGTTAATGTAAAGCTTGGAATCTTGTCTCTCTGTTTACCTTAATTTTCAAATGTAATGCATGAAAAGACAAATAGATGCAAGATGTAATGTCATGTGTGAAGAATGACAAGGATGTTCCATTCAGTCTTGTGTGAATAACTCCTGGGACAAGCTTGCTTTTTTCCATGTTTTTCTGCTGTTGTATTTTGCTCCCTTCCTTATTTTCTTTTGATCATGCATTTTGTCCAAAGAATTTCATTTGAGACCAAAATGCTCCATTATGCCCATGTTTACCTTATAGAATCCAGCAGACCAGCCTCAGTCTCACTTCTGCTAAGGCTAAGTCTTGGAATTTGAGGTTAGGAATCATTTTTCAGATCCTAATACCTGGGATAAAGAGCTACAAGAAATGCCAGTGGTTTCAGGAAAGGAGAAGCAATTTTGTGCCACTGTGATGGGAAGTATAGAGCCTTTGTAATCTGGGTTCCTGTACCAGGAGAGGATACCTGATCATCCAGGTGTATTTTAGTTCCAAGTGCTTAATTCTGACCTGGAATCTGTCAGGAATCAGCAACTGTGGCTATATGAAGTCCTGAAAACTATTGATTTCTCATCATTTTTCCAGTCACACCTATCATTGTAATAAGACTTTCTTTAAATGCTTCCAACAAAACTGAAACTTACTCTTTTCTTGTGTTAGTTTATTTATATAAACATGAATTGGTTAAATTCCAAATCTTGCTGCATTTCCTGAAGGAAAGCATTAATGTTCCCATGAATAGATGACAAGGTAAAACTTCTTCATGTAGAGTAAATTATGCTTGGGTTTGTTACAGGCTATGCCATGAGTCAAGGCTCAATAATTTCACTCTATTGAAAGTAAAAACATCTGCTATTAAATTCTATTTATCACTGATTTCTTAAGTACCTACAATGTACCAGGGACTGTTATAAGAGGATGTGAAACACAAAGAGAAAAAGAGAAAAAGACTTCATTGAACTTGTCTTTATCATGGTGCAGTTTTCTTCTAAGAGTACAGTAACACAATTGTTAGGAAGTTTCTGCTCCACATAACTACATGGTGCTGTTGAGACATCTAACTGACATTTTGACATTCCTTTTGGCTCTTGTTTACCGACATGGTTTAGTGAATAGTGGACCAGCCTCAGAATCAAGAAGCCTTCGGTTGGAATCCTCTCTCTGACACATACTATCTACATGACTGTGGATTAGTCACCTGATCTCAATGCCACACAACTCTCCAGTTATAACTTTCCATTCTTGAGGAATTTAGAGGTCTGGACACTATAGAGGTCTAGAGCAAAGCCAAACCATGTAGCTATAAGAGTGGATCTAATTTAAATATAGATATATATGAACATACAGTGCAGACCTGCTTATTACAAATTATTTTTTATTTATTGTTTCTCTATCTCCAGTACATAGTACAGTGTCTGACAACATATTAGATGCTTAAGGAATGATTGTTGATACGTGTGTATGTGTTTGTATACATATACTTGAGGCAAGTATACTTCTTATTTTTATGCCATGTAAATATTTTTTACTTCCTTATCACGTTGCTTTTTGGTCAGACACTTTGCCTAAAGGGTTTCTTTGGGACAAGAGGTCCCTTTTGCCCATATTTTCCTTATAGATATGTGTGTGTATTTATTTGATCCAGATATGAGATTTCATTAGTACTTCTAGTGTGAAAATTCCCTTCACTATGTAGATTAGCAACCCATCTGTAGTACAGATTTTGAGACACTCCTGGGGGAAATTGAGAGATTATGTAGTTTTTTTAATGATCACATAACTAGTACATACACACACAGTATGTGTGAGAAGTAGGAGTAGGACACTGCCTCTAGACTAGACATGTAAGCAAAGAAGCATTGCCTGAACCACATTAAAATGTCATTGGGGAGTATTTAAGAAAATAAATAAAAAATATAATAGAACATAGGATAGGTCAGTGTGACCTTTAGTGATCTATTTCTATTTGAGCTTGACACCAATGTTCCAGGCCTTCTAAGGCTAGCCCTTCATCTATTATTCCATGATGTCTCTTAGAATAAACATACACACAGACACATGCATATACACATTATTTTTGGCAAGCAGTATTTATAACTAACAGACTTCAAACATGCTACTTCTGCCAAGGATGGCTCCTTGTTGTGAAGCATTAGAAGTTCATCATCTAGGAGTTTGATTTTGCCTTTTCTGCACCTTTCTCATTCTGTTTTTTCATAGCTCCTTCCATAGTATACCTTGGAAAAATATTCTAATGATTATTTTAAAATATTCTAAAGAATATTCTAAAAATATTCTAAAGAAGGCTGTAGCATTATTTACCCCACTGTGTGAATTTGTGAATTTAAGTCAAAAGATTTTTTTTGCATCTCTCTCTTAAAAGAATTTCAGAGAGTAGGTAGGAAGATAAGGAGGAGGGGAAGAGGAAAATGAATAATTCTCTGTTGAAATCACAATGCTTACTTAGGATTCATTCTACTCTTAGTCAATCAGCAAATGAGGCATAAAGTACAATGCTATCAATCACTACCCTTGTCCAAATGAAAATTTCCGTATGGGACTAGGAGTAATTTGATAAGAAGAAGTTCATTCAGAGAATGCTAACCAAGATGGCAAGAGGGCTCCTTATCATATTGTAATAATTGTGGTTGAAGGAAATTGGAGTGAGGGAAATTTTCTTGGGTAAGACAAGTTGGGGGGCTTGCAAATAGTTGCTGTCTTCAATATTTGAAGGATTGCAATTTAGAAGATATATTAGATCTGTTTGATAGCAGGAGGAAAAAGTTACAATGGTTGGAATCAAAGCTAGATTTTGACACAGTATGAAGATAATTTTCTAATAATTAGACCTATCTAAAAATGGAATGAGTTGAGAGGTGGTGAGTTCCCCATTTATGAAAGTCTTGATAGATGAGAAGTATTATGCAGAGAATTTATGCTCCAGGTGTAGAGTCAGATTAGATGGCCTCTGGGCCATCTTTCAGTTCTGAGCTTCTCTGATTAGAATCTTCTATCTTCTGAAGAGAAGCATTTGAAGAAATCTATTTAATTGCAAGTACTTCTGAATGAAAAAATTTGTCACAGTTCTAAAAATAGTGGTGGGAATGCAATGCCACAATTGCTTCAAAGAGACAATGGTTGATTGTAATTAGAAAACAAACCACATACCAAGTGTTCAATCACCAGAAGACTCATCAAAGACAAAACCTTTATGAGGGCTATAATTACATGTGGTATATATCCTTTTCATGCCATTTAAAAACCCTTTGTAAAAGTAAAAGTGACAAGTATGATAGAGGATAAAATCCCAACTTCAATAATGTTCATGGTCAATCAACCAATAAACATTTATTAAGTTCCTACTGTGTGTTAGGAACTGTGCTCAGTGCTGGGGTACAAAAGGAGGCAAAAGACAGTCCTTGCCCTCAAGGAACTTATAATCTAATGGAGGAAACATCATGCAAACAATATAACAATATACATATATCACTCTCTCTATATGTCTGGATATGGATATAGTTGGCTGTATGCAGGACAAATAGGAAATAATTAATAGAGGCACTAGAATTAAGGGAAGTTGTCAAAGGATACTAATAAAAGATGAGATTTTAGTTGGGACTTATAGGAAGCCAGAGAAGTCAGTAGGTGGAATTGAGGAGGGAAAGCATTCCAGGCATGGAGGATGGTCAAAGGAAATATCTGCAGCTGAGAAATGGATTGCTATAGAAGAGTTATATTTAGTGAGTCCTGGCTTCCCTTGGCCACAATGAACATTTACTAAGCAGTTACTACATGTCAGCAACTGTGCTAAGCACTGAGGGCACAAAAAAGGACACAAATTCTGTCCTTGCACCCAAGGAGCTCACAGTCTAATGGAGGAGACAAAATGCAAACAATTCAATATATTAAGAGACACATACAGAGAAGATGGAGTTGCCAACAACTCTTGTGGAAGTTAGCTAACTACAATAGCAGTTCTCACTTGTGCAGACCTCACGGAATCCTGTTTTTTCTTCAGTTTGCCTTAATTAATATGTCTTCCCATGTTTTTCAATATTCTTTATATTCATTGTTTCTTTTGACATAATTTTCCATTACATTCATGTACCATTTGGTTTAGCCACGTTCCAATCAATGACCATCTAAGTTGCCTACCGCCTCCCCCACTGTTTTTGCACCCTCAAAAAGAATGAGTTATAAGGCTTTCTTTCTGCCTTTAATTTTCTTGTCAGATATATGCTTAGCAATGGCATCTCTGGGTTAAAGTGACATTTTAGCCACTTTCTTAACACAATTCCAATTTGACAGCTTCCCTTTATATCCTAGTTGTATTGACTCTATTCATACAAAAGATTTTCAATTTCATGTAATCAAAATGATCTATTTTTCTTTTGTGATCATCTCTATCTCTTGTCTGGTTAGTAATTGTCACCATAATTGTAACTGTCACAGGCATCGGATCTGATCTCTTTTCATTTTTTATAATTCTTTACCTTCAGTATTTAAGCCATGTATTTATTTTGGGTTTATTGTGCTAAATTTAAGATACTAATATAAATCTAATTTTTGCTGAACTATTTTCTAGTTTTCCCTGTAGTTTTTGTCAATGGGGAGTTAATTCTTTCTCCAATCAATTCGTGCTCTACTGTCTATTGAACACAAGGTTATTTAATTAAATTGTTTCTGATTTTTCCTTATCCATTCTATTTTACTGCTATACTTTTCTATTTTATAACTGCTACCAAATAATTTTGATGATTACAACTTTTTAGAATAATTTGAAGGTTGCAAATGCATAAAATAGCTGGGACTCGACTTATCAAGATACAAAATAAGTATAATAACAAAATATTTTTTAAGTAAAGAAAGAATGTCAAATAATTGAAGTATGAGCTGCTCATGATTGGGCCCTGCCAATATAGCAAAAACTATACTGCCTAAATTCATGTATGGGTTCAATATTATACCAATGAAACTGTCAAATATGGGAATACTTTATAGAAAAATATAAAATGATGACAACATTCTTTGGAAGGAATTACAGGTGTAGAATCTTAAGGGACAAAAATGAGGATGGAGGGGGATGGGCCAATGAAAGGAAGGGAACTCTTCTAATTGAAGTAAGAAAAATATGCCCAGAATAAATTTGTATTGGGGGTAACACTATTGAGAGGCCTTTAGTGACAGATTTTCAAGATAAAGAGAAAATTCCAAAATAATGAGAAAGTTATCTCTATAACTCAGTGCAACCTATATGTACACTGAATTCAAACCTGGGCTGAGACATTTACTAGCTGTGTGATTCTAGACAAGTCAGTTAACATCTGTCTGGTTCATTTTCTTCATCTATAAAATAGAAATAATAATAGGACCAGTCTCCTGGGGTTACTGTGAGTTAAAATGAAATATTTGTAAAGCACTTTGCAATCCTTAAAGTTCCATATACATGTTAGCTATTATTATTCCTTATTGAAGACACAAGATATGAAGAGAAGCTTTTGTAGGTTATTTCAAAACTGATCTAGAGTCATAAAGAATGTAAGATCCTTCTGTGTCTAATGTTTGTCCATTTTAAATAATAACAAAAAACATTTGTATTGCAAAAAACAAAATACAACTGTGACAACTCTCCTTTAACATTTTCCATATTTATACTAAAATCACTCAAATATGAAAACTAGTTCTATGGAGATGGCTTTGTTCAATGATCCACTGACCATCATTGAGAAAGGCATAAAATGAGGAGATGCATGTTCTTCTGAAATATGTGTCTATGTAGTGGAGGCTCTCCTACAAAGAGTCCATGAAGAACAATTTCTTACCATGATGAGATCTTTCAAATGTTCTTGTTATCTGGAGATATTGTATATGCACCTGAAATACAGATCATCAACACTGTATTGATGCATGATCAACACTGATTATAATAATGTCATTCATAAGTTTAAGCAATGAAAGCCAATGATCATAACAAGGAGAAAGAAGACAAAAGAAATTCACAAGCACAACTTATTTACCAAACAAAGATATGACAGCCAAATGCAATGCCTGCTTAAAGTATTAATTAATTTGTAAAATCTTTGGTGAAAGATTATGGGCAAAATTGCCTTATAAAAAAGCAAGAAGCAGTAGAGAGAAATTATTATAATTGGTATCTCTTCTTTATCTGTCCATATTCCATGTTTTGGGATCAAAAACTAAATTAAAGAGGTCGTCAGAGTTATTTCAATTGCATGTCATATCTTTTTCTCATTTCCATTCTATCTCTTAGCTTTGCACTAATGTTGGCCTTTGCTTTTGTAACTCAGTTATCTGACTGTCTGTAGTTAGCTGATTCAGGAATGACTCCCACCTCAGTAGCTAGCCATTTTCTGTCTGCTGAAATACAAGCAATTCCATTTTCATGTTATTTGGGGCTAAACATATCCAGTAATCCATATCTGACCTTTTTCTCTGTGGCAGTTCCATGATAAAAACATGTGAAGCTTCTGTATCTATGTACCTGTGTCTGGTTTCTCTGAGTCTTGACTCATAATTCATATGCTTAAGCATATATATTTTCCATCCTATTCCTAACTTTACATTAAAATCACTGAATAATAAAGTATAAGTTGATTTAATTTGGAAGGTCTTTTGAGATCTTTGGAGGATTTCTTTATCTTCTGCAGCAGGAGTTACTGCATCAAATGGAATTGTTTTTATGATGATCTTTCTACAAATACTTACTATGAAAACTATAATAGAAGAAAACCAAATACCCTATGGAGTGGTATTTCTTATTGGCTTTGTCATTGTTCCATTGTCTCCAATTCTTCATGAGCCCATGGACCATTGCATGCCAGACCCTTCTATCCTCTGTTTTCTCCCAAAGTCTGTCCAAACTCATGTCTGTTGCTTCTGTGACACTTTCCATCTCATCCACTGATGTCCCCTTTTCCTCTTGCCTTCAGTCCTTCCCAACATTGCAGTCTTTTCCAGTGAATCCTGCCTTCTCATTAAATGGTCAAAGTATTTGTTTCAGTTTTAGTATTAGACCTTCCAGTGAATAGTCTGAATTAATTTCTTTAAGTATTGATGGATGTTGATCTCCTTGCTCTCCAGGGACTCTCAAAAGTCTTCCCCACAACCACAATTCAAAAATGCCCATTTGGCAATGATCAGCTTTCCTTATAGTCCCATTCTCATAGACTAAATATTGCTACTGGAAAAACCAGAGTTTTGACTATACAGACCTTTGTCAACAAGGTGATGTTTCTACTTTTAAGTACATTGTTCAGATTTGTCATAGCTTTTCTTCCAAGGAGCAAAAACCTTTTAATTTCATGACTAAAGTTGTTAATTTCAAATAATAACAAAAAACATTTGTATTGCAAAAAATGATGATCTTTCTACAAATACAGTGATCTTTGAACCCAAGAATATGACATCTGACATTGCTTCCATTTCTTCTCCCTCTGTTTGCCAGGAAGTGATGACCAGTTGCCAAGATCTTAGTTTTTTTTGATGTTAAGTTTCAAGCTAGCTTTTATACTCTTCTCTTTTATCCTCGTCAAAAAACTTCTTAATTCCTTTCACTTTCTGCCATCAGAATGGTATTGTTTGTATATCTGAGATTGTTGGTATTTCTCCCAGCAGTCTAAATTCTGACTTTTGATTCATCCAGTCTGACATTTCTCATGATGTTCTCTGAATATAAGTTACATAAATATGGCGACAATGTTTAGCCTTGCTGTACTCCTTTTTCAGTCTTAAACCAATCAGTTGTTCCATGTTCAGTTCTAACTGTTGCTTCTTGATCTTCATACAGGTTCCTCAGGAGACAAACAAGATGATCTGGTACTCCTGTCTTTTTGGGGACTTGCCACATTTTGTCATGCTCCATCGTCAAAGGCCTTGGTGTAGTCAATGAGGTGGAAGTGGATGTTTTTTCTGGAACTCCTTTGCTTTCTCCATAATCTAGTGAATATTGATAATTTAGTCTCTAGCTCCTCTGACTCTGAAAACCAACCTTCTCTCTGTTAATTTTCAGTTCTCATGTTGCTGAAGCCTAACTTGAAGAATCTTAAGCATAACATTGGTGGCATGTAAAATAAATGCAATTGTTCAATGATTTAAACATTATTTAGCATCGCCCTTCTTTAAGACTGGGACATAAACTGATCTTTTTCAATGCAGTGGCTACTGGGGAATTTTTGAATTTGCTGGCATATTGAGTGTAGTTTCCATCTCCTCCACTTACCGTATTGTTAGCAATGCTTCCTATGGCCTACATGACTTCATTCTTCAGGATGTCTGCTTCTACATTAGTAATCATCATGTTCATGATCATGATAGCCATCATGGTTATCAGTGATGTTACGCTCTTTCTTCTGTAATTCTTCTGCATATTCTCCTCTTAATCTCTTCTACTTTTGTTAAGTCCCTACTATTTTTGGTTTTTTATGCCATTTTTTCATGAAATATTCCCTTGATGTCTCTAATTTTCTTGAAGAGATCTCTTTCCCTCTCTATTGTTTTCCTTTTCTTTGCATTACTCATTGAAGGAAACTTTCTTATATCTCCTTGCTATTCTCTGCAATTCTACATTTAGTTAGGTATATCTTCATCCTTAACATTTCACTTTCCTAATTTCCTCAGCTATTTTTAAAGCCTCATCAGATAGTCATTTTACTTCCTTGCTCTTCTTTTTCTTTGTAATTTTTTTGTTGCTGCTTCCTGTACAACATTGTGAAGCCCTGTCCATAGCTCTACAGGCACTCTACCTACCAGATCTAATCCCTTAAATCCATTTATCACATCTACCTCATATTTATAAGGGATGTTATTTAAATCATACCTCTAGAATCTGATGGTTTTCCCTATTTTCTGCAATTTAAGTCTAAAATTTGCAATAAGAAGCTCATGATCTGACCCACTGCAAGTTCCAGGTCTTGTTTTAACTAACTATATAAAAAAATTCCACCTTTGGCTGCAAAACCTATAATCAGTCTGATATTGACCATCTGGTAATGTCCATGTACAGAGTTACTTTAGGTTGTTACAAAATAGTGCTTGCTATGACTAGTGAGTTCTCTTGACAAAACTCTATTAGCTTCTGTCTGGCTTAATTATGTACCACAAGGCCAAATTTGCCTGTTATTTCAGTTATCTTTTGTTTCTCTACTTTAGCATTCCAATCGTCTATGATGAATGTGGCATTTTTTTTTTTTGTTTGGATGTTATTTCTAGAAGACATTGTAGGTTTCCATAAAACTAATCAACTTTGACCTCTTTGGCATCAGTGGTTGGAGCATAGACTTGTATTTTTGTTGAATGGTTTGCCTTGGATGTGAACAGGTATCATTCTCTCATTTATTTATATTATACCCAAAAAAGACTATTTTATGGAGAACTCGCATAGGGCAGGTGATCACATGGTGGCCAGAAGAAATGATAGAAGGACACTCTTAAGGTGTCTCTCAAGAATTTTGGATTTGACTGTGCAACATGGGAGACATTGGCACAGGACCGCTTAGCATGGTGTGCCTACATCAGAAAGGGTGCTGTGCTCTTTGAGCAAAGCAGAATTGAGACAGCACAAAATAAACACAGGATGCACAAATTTGGGATGTCCACCCCAAATATTCACACGGACTATCTGTGCCCAACCTGTGGTAGAGAATTCCACATTCATATTGGTCTGATCAGCCACAGTCGGAAACGCTGAAATTTCACTTTACCATGATGATGTCATTTTAGTTCTCTTTGAAAACAAAGGACAACAACCCTTGTGATGCTTTTCTCATCGTTTTATTGATTATGAATGCTGTTCCATTTCTTCTAAGGAATTCTTGCTCACCTAAAGATCAGCTGAATTACACTCACTCATTCCCATCCATTTAAGTTTACTGACACTCCAGATGTTGATGTTTAATCTTTTCATCTCTTGTTTGACCACGTCCGACTTACTTAGGTTCATAGATCTTACCTTCCAGGTTCCTATGCAATATTCGTCTTTACAGCACTGGATTTCCTTTCATCACCAGACATCCATAGCTCAGCTTCCTTTTGGCGTTAGCTGGAGTTACTTGTAGTTATCCTTAACTCTTCCAACCTGAGGGACTCATCTTCTGTGTTTGATTTTTTCCCTTAACATTTTAATACTTTTTACAGGGTTTTCTTGGTAAAGATATTGGAGTGATTTGCAATTTCTTTCTCCAGTGCCTTCTCATTGTTGACTTTAGAAAAATCTTTAAACCTTTGTATTACCTTTATTTGCATTTCCAAGGAGAATCTCTTAACTATCCTTCCATTTAGCTGCACCTTTCTTCCATCATCTGATTTTCTTTATATAAAGAATTTCAATTGACATGACTCCTTCATGGCTCAGTTTAGAGGTCAGTCATTATTGTAACTTGTTTGGAGAAGGGATCTGCTCTTTTGCATGCCAGCATCAGCTAATTAACTGTTATCTATAGAGACATAGACTCAAGTAACCTGGGAACAGCTATGCTCCCTACACTACCAGTCCTGCTTCCACCCTACAGCCATCATCCAAGAATGTAACTCTTGTGGAGACCGAGCCCATCATCCCTTCTACCGCTAACATTAGTTGCCTACCACCTGTCACCAATGGGGCAAGCAAGCCCTGAAACAGCAAGACAATCTGAAAGAAAGATAGCAGGTAGATGGGTTAGTACAGAGCTTGTTAAACTTCTTAAACCTACATGGAGTTGTGACCCACAGTTTAAAAAGTGTTGAAGGGGTCTCGAGTGGAAAAAGTTTAAGAAATCCTGGGTTAAACCACTACCTCCTCCTGAATTATGACTTTCCCTGCCACTCCAGTAAAGACAATGCAATGTTATGTTCCCCCAAACCTGTAGAAAAATAGTACCCTTTAGCACTGTTCCCTTTCTTTGCCCTCCTCTTGATTCTGGCAGTTTCCAGCGGAGCAAACCCCACGGAGAAGGGGATAAGTGGCAAGCCTTAATTGCTGACTAACTTTATCCTGTAGGTAAATAAGCCCAGAGACCCAAGAACAGCAGAACTCACTAGGCCACAGGCCCTGCCTCTAGCCTGCCCAGCCATAGCCTTCGTCTAGGGCAGCAATCCTTGTGGAAATGCTATTTGGAAAATGGCCCTGTAGGCAGTACAGTTTCCTCCTCTTCAGCAACCATAATTACCAAAAAAATCAGAAAATAAAGTTATTGACACTAGTCTGGCAGAATCAAATGGATAAACCAATGTGGTTTTATCAATAGAAATGATACTAAAAATGATACATTACTATTTGCTTTACCCCATACCCTACAGACTACTGGGTCTTTCCAATTGACTTGCAACTCAAACTTCCTAGATATGTTCTTTCTTCCCTGTTAGAATTTGAGCTCCAGGAAAACGGAGGTTATATGGGATTTTTTATTTCTATCCCCAATGCTTTGCACATAGTAAGTACCTAATAAATACTCATTCATTCAGTTCCTTGAATAGTATGTCCATTCTCTCACTGGATACAGTTTATATTTAGAGCACTAACAGCTAAGTTAAGGATTTTAGATAGCCTAAAAATGTGATTCTTAGCCTTAATATTATAGAATAACATGGTACTCAGAGAAACAGGCTGCTCAGAATTGAAGTAAAGTTATTTGAACATATGTGCATATAAATATATATATATACCTATGTGTACAGTTATATAAATGTATCTATGTGTGTCCAAAAACATATACATTCACTATATATGTATATACATACATGTGCAGGTATCTCTACATACATATCTAGATCGTATACATATGTATGTATGTGTCTATATATGCATGTGCATGTGTGTGCATATTTTTTACGTATAATATGGTAATATATGTTAAGAGGCAGCTAGATGACTCAGCAGACATAGTGTTGGGCCTGGAGTCAGGAGACCTGGGTTCAAATGTGGCTTCAGACACTTACCTGACTCTGGGCAAGTCACCTAACCTCAGTTTGCCTTAATCCACTGGAGAAGGAAATGGAAAATCACTCTACTATCTTTGTTAAGAAAACTTCATGGACAGCATTGACATGTTGTTCCATGACTTCTCAAACAGTTGAACATGACTGATTGACTGAATAACAATAAATATGTATGTATGTATATTGGACAGATGTTTCAAATAGACAATAGGTTGGGCTCAGAATAAAATAGTAGAGAAGTTTCAATGACCTTTAGAAAATTGCAAAGCTCCTTTCATGACTCCTAAGTTCTTCCTGAAATAGGGGATCATTATTTTATGAACAATATCCTACTGGTAGTAGTATTTGTTTCTGAGTTTTCCTTTGGATAAAGGCCTTTGTTTTTGAATACCAAGTTTTAAGTCAGCTAACATTAATTGCCTATTATGTGGTAGGGACCCAAAAACACAAATGAAAAAGCTACTGTCTATAAAGACTTTATATTCCATGGGAAGTAAAAGGGGAAACACAACATGTATAAACATATGTAAAGTGTTTAAAAAGAAATACAAGATAATTTTTGGATGACAGTATTAATGGGTAGGGAGATCAGGAAAGATTTCATGGAAAAGGTGGCTTTTGAGCAGAGTTTTGAGTGAAACAAGAGCTTCTCCAAGGTTGTGAGGAGGAAGAACTATGCCACGGGTATGGGAGATAGGCAGTGCAAATGGATGGAAATAGCAAATTGAATGCCATGTCATATGATTGTAAGTCATGGAGCACTAGAGTCTCCAAAGAATAAGTTTCTCTCAGAAGGCAATGCAGAGGTACAGGGTGGTTGTGAGTAGCCTGAGACACAGACAAACAGAGAACTACAAAAACTGGAATTAAGGATCTCATAAAAAATATGTTAAAGCTATCTGGAGGTTAATGGAGAGATTGCCTATATACTCCACTGGCATCCTTGTAATGTTAAACTAATTTAAGAAAGGATCTTATTATAGTGGGTTGACCATTCCCTACCCTCTCAGTTGAATTTAGGGGAGTCTGTAGATAAGAGCCCCCTAGTATGGATTATGATTTACATCCTTGGACCTGATACTCAGGTTGGTGAGACTCCAGATTCAATTGAGCACTTTAAGTAGCATCATGTAATTCAATGTCTATGGATAATATAGAACCAATTAATTAATCCGTAAGTATTTATTAAAGCACCTACTATGTGTCAAGCATTACACATGGCAAATGTGTAGCATATGATATCATGCCCCTTTCATGGTTTTAACAACCCACTTGGGAAGCTGTTATAAGAATAACAACCACAGAGCAATTAAATAATAAGTTACAGTAAGGAATATGTTACTATGGAGTAGATTTGTTAAAGTTTCATAGAATAATGAAACTTGGGATCAATCTTAAAGGAAAAACTGGATAGACAAAGAAGAGTGAGTCTCTTTCTCATAGGCAAAGGTACAGAGGCTAGCATATGTATGATGTGAGTCTGGTTTAAGTGAGGGTATCTGTGTGATTGGAATGTAGTTTACTTACTGGAAAGTAGTGAGAAGACAGAAAGAGGAATTTGGAGTAGAGCAGTGACTTAATGAATTCCACGTTTAAGGAAGATTAGTCTGGCAGTAGTATTCAGGATAGAACATTGAATAGGAATGCAAATATAAAGCTATATTAATGTGCTAAGGTAATATAGACATAATAAATAATGCACCATATTGTGTATCAACTACATCCTTAGATTTCACAATGACTTATTTATTACACCACCAAACTTTTTAATGAAAACAGAACACAATTTCATTTACCATCTGTGAGTGACAACTGGTCATAATTAATAAAAGCAGATATTCCAAAAAGGTGATCTACTCAAAAAAAACCTTATTCAATTGTTAGCAGTCTGTAAACAATTCTTTTGAGTACCATGTCATTTTATAATATAAAAAATGTAATAACAAAAATTAAATATATATAATATAAATGATATAGATAATTTTAAAAATTTATTTATTTTGAACATTCATTTCCACAAAATTTTGAGTTCCAGATTTTCTCCCCATTTCTCCCCTCCCTCCACCCCAAAATGCTGAGCATTCTAATTACCCCTATCATCAACCTGCCCTCCCTTCTAACATCCTCCCTTCCCTTATCCCCATCTTCTCTTTTGTCATGTAGGGCAAGATAAATTTCTATATCCCTTTACCTGTATTTTTTATTTCCTAGTTGTATGCAAGAACAATACTCAACAGTGTTCCTAAAATTTTGAGTTCCAACTTTTCTTCCTCCCTCCCTCCCCACCATCCCCATTGGGGAGGCAAGCAATTCAATATAGGCCATATCTGTGTAGTTTTGCAAATGACTTCAGTAATAGTCGTGTTGTACAAGATATATTTCCCTCCATCCTATCCTGCCTCCCATTTCTTCCATTCTCTCTTTTGACCCTTTCCCTCCCCAAGAGTGTTGACTTCTAATTGCTCCCTCCTCCCATTGCCCTTCTTTCCATCATCCCCCCCACCCTGCTTATCCCCTTCTCCCCCACTTTCCTCTATTGTAAGATAGGTTTTCATACCACTATGAATGTGTATTTTGTTCCTTCCTTTAGTCAGATGTGATGAGAGTAAGTTTCATGTTTTTTCTCTCACCTCCTCCAATTTTTCCCTCCACTGAAAAGTCTTTAATTTGCCTCTTTTATGAGAGATAATTTGCCCCATTCCATTTCTCCCTTTCTCCTCCTAATATATTTCTCTCTCACTCCTTAATTTCATTTTTTTAAGATATGATCCCATCCTATTCAACTCACCCTGTGCTCTCTGTCTCTGTCTCTGTCTCTCTCTCTCTCTCTGTGTATGTGTGTGTGTGTGTGTGTGTGTGTGTGTGTGTGTGTGTGTGTGTGTAATCTCACCAACTACCCAGATACTGAAAAAAATTTCAAGAGTTACAAATATTGTTTTTCTATGCAGGAATGTAAACAGTTCAACTTTAGTAAGTCCCTTATGATTTGTCTTTGCTGTTTACCTTTTCATACTTCTCTTGATTCTTGTGTTTGAAAATCAGATTTTCTTTCCAGCTCTGGTTTTTTCATCAAGAATGCTTAAAAGTCCGCTATTTCATTGAAAGACCATTTTTCCCCCTGAAGTATTATACTCATTTTGCTGGGTAGGTGATCCTTGGTTTTAGTCCTAGTTCCTCTGACTTTTAGAATATAATATTCCACGCCCTTTGATCCCTTAATGTAGAAGCTGCTAGATCTTGTGTTATCCTGATTGCATTTATTTATTTATTTATTGTATTTATTTAAACAATACTTGAATTGTTTCTTTCTAGTTGCTTGCAATATTTTCTCCTTGACCTGGGAACTCTGGAATTTGGCCACAATGTTCCTAGGAGTTTCTCTTTTGGATCTCTTTCAGGAGGTGATCTGTGGATTCCTTCAATATTTATTTTGCCCCTTCGTTCTAGAATATCAGGGCAGTTTTCCTTGATTATTTCATGAAAGATGATGTCTAGGCTCTTTTTGTGATCATGGCTTTTAGATAGTCCCATAATTTTTAAATTGTCTCTCCTGGATCTATTTTCCAGGTCAGTTGTTTTTCCAAAGAGATATTTCACATTCTCTTCCATTTTTTCATTCTTTTGGTTTTGTTTGGTGATTTCTTGGTTTCTCATAAAGTCATTAGCTTCCATGTGTTCCATTCTAACTTTTAAAGAATTATTTTCTTCAGTGAGCTTTTGAACCTCATTTTCCATTTGGCTAATTCTGCTTTTTGAAGCATTCTTCTCTTCATTGGCTTTTTGAACCTCTTTTGCCAATTGAGTTAGCCTATTTTTAAAGGTGTTGTTTTCTTCAACATGTTTTTGGGTCTCCAAAGCAAGGTGTTGACCCACTTTTCATGACTTTCTTGCATCTTTTTCATTTCTCTTCCCAGTTTTTCCTCCACCTCTCTTACTTGATTTTCAAAATCCTTTTTGAGCTCTTCCCTGGCCTGAGACCACTGAATATTTATTTTGGATGTTTGGGATACAGAAGTCTTGATTTTTATGTCTTTCCCTGATGACAAGCATTGTTCTTCCTCATCAGAAAGGATGGAAGAAGATATCTGTTCACCAAGAAAGTAATCTTCTATAGTCTTATTTTTTTTCCCTTTTTTTGGCATTTTCCCAACCAGTTACTTGACTTTTGGGTCCTTCGTCAAGAGTAGGTTATACTGTGGGAATCTCTAAGATCTCAGTTCCTCTAAGTTGGTACAGTCAAGCTTTTACACTGGCCTAGGAGCAGAAATAAATTTTTGTGCCCAGAATCTTAGTAGTTTCTTCTCCACAGCCACCTGACCTCCAGTTCTGCAAAGCCAGCACTGGGGACTAAGATTAAGATAAGCTGCATGATCAAGGCCGTTATTCAGTGTGAGATAAAGATCGGCTCCCTCAGGACCTCTACACAGGACTGAGGTAAGAATGGGCTGCTCAGTGCCCCCAGGATTTTTGTTATCCAACAGTGGATGCGGGCTGCTGTAGGAGTTGCGGTGGGAACTGCTATCACCTGCCCGATGTAGCCTTTGTGGCCACTGCCTAAGACCAGAACTATGGGAAGGCCCTTCTCCCTTCCCAGCTAGCTGAAAAAACCCTGTCACTGACCTTTGGTGCCTGTGGGTTGAGGGATCTTCAAATGGCTGCTACCATGACTAGAGATTCTACCCCCAAGGGCTGTTTGCAAGTGGGCTCTGCTCCACCTCCGGAGAAACAGACGTTTCCCGTGGGCCGTTCAGGTCACCCTGGGCTGGAAATCTCCTCCACTCTGTTATTCTCCACTTCTGCTGCTCCAGAGTTTGTTGAGAGTCCCTCTCTACAGGTATTTTATGGGCTGTGTGGGGAGAGCCAGCATATATGTGTCTTTCTACTCTGCCATCTATAATATTAGTAATTTTGTCTTAAGATTATATTATTTTTGCTTGCTTTGAAGCTAGTGAAAATGACAAACTAGACAAATCTTTATGCTTTTGTAGATTTCCTAGAGTTTCCTAGGATCATAAATTTAGAGCATGAGGTCCAAACCTCAAATTTTACATATGAAAAAGTTAAAACTTAGAGAATTTAGCTTTTAAGCTCTCTGTAGGTAGTGTCTGTCTTCTGTCTCTTTTTATATCACCAGCAGTAAGAATAGTATATCACACATAGTAGGTACTTAATGTTTATTCATTGGGTATTGATGAGAAGTTAAGTGACTTGCCTAAAGTTATGGATAATAAATAATAGACTTGAGATTCAAATCCAGGTCGTGTGACTCCAACTTCAGTACTATTTCCATTGTCTCACACGGTCCTATGGTCAACAGCAAGCAAGGTACAAAACAAGAAAACAAATATTTGTCAAAGGTCACTCATGTCATGAAGGGTGCCTTGTACAATAATGAAATGGAAGAGTGGTCTCCTATAGATTTGATTCAATTCATCAAACATCAATTTTCAAAGCACTGGGAATACAAGGACAAAAATGAAATAGTACTTGCCCTCAAGGAGCTTATATTCTTTTCAAAATGATATTTTTTTAATCTTTTTTATATCACTTAAATTTTCCCATAGTGCTCCCCAGACTGCCAGAGAGCCATCCTCTGTAACAGAACTTATTTTTTAAAGACAACAAAAGAGGAAAAGAGAAAAAAAATCACCACATTCAATCAACACATCAAAAATATCTGAAAATATATCTAGTGTTCCATGCCCATGAACTTCCCACCTCTGCAAAAGAGTGAGGAAAGGAGTCTTCTCATATTTTTCTTTGGCATTGTGCTTGTTCTTTGTAACTGTGTTATATCCCCTCTTTTATGATTGTTATTCTTTCCCTTTATATTGTTGTGGTCATTGTATATATTGTTTTCTTGGCTCTGTTTACTTCATTCTATATTAGTTCATGTAAGTCTTTTCATACTTCTTTTAGTTATGATGTTCATTGTTTCTTATTGCACAGTATTACATTCAAGTATCACAATTTGTTTAGTCATTCCCCAGTCAATGGGTATCTACTTTGTTTCTAGTTCTTTTCTGTCACTCAAAGTTATGTTGTAAATATTTTGATGTATATGGGGACTTCCATGTTATTAATGACCACCTTGGAATATATATGTAATACTCAGTAAATCAGCTAGTATTTAGTAAATGCCTACTATGTTTCAGACACTGTGTTAATAGCTGGCGCCTAACCCCTGGTATAATCTCTGAATGAAAGGGCATATTCATCATAGTTACTCTGTTTGCACAATTCCAAATTGTCCTTCAAAATGTACTAATTCCCAACTCCACCAATAACACACAAGTGTTCTTATCTTTCTATAAGCTCTCCAATATTGACTATTTTCACACTTTTTCATATTTGTTAATTTCCTGAATTTGAGATGAAAATCTCAGAAAGAACCTATATTGTTTAGAGGGATATCTTTTTATCACCCCTCCCGAACTCACCCCACTTCCCTATTTCTGTCAAAGGTACTGTCATTCTTCCAGCCTCCCAAATTGGTAACATTGGCATTATCCTCAGCTCCTCACTTTCATTCGCTCTACGTACCCAAATTAGTTTCCAGATTTTGCCATTTCTAGCTCTATATCATCTCTTGTATCCAACCCCTTTTCTCCATGCATACAACCATCTCTTTAGTTGATACCCTTATCATTTGTAGTCTAGATTATGACAATAGTGTCCTAATTGGTCTCTTAATCTCATCTCACTCAGTATTTCAACACATCCTCCACATTGTTGACAAAATAATGTTCATTAAACATTGATTGGACCATGTCATGTCCCCACTCCAATGTCTTCCTGTTATCTCTAGGATAAAAAACAAATTTCTCTCTTTAGCTTTTAAAACCCTTCACAACCTTACCTCAACCCATCTTTCTACCCCATGGTAAATTATTCCCCATTCTGTACTCTGAGCCAGTCAAATTGACTGTATCTCTTCCTTATACACAAACCTCTATCTTCCAATTCCATGACTTTACACTGATTGTCCTTAATACAGACAGTTCTCATTTAGTGTGAATTTGCGTTATATAAATTCAAATTTTCAATTTGAGTAATTTTTGAATTTGAGTACCTGAAAAGATTTTAGTCCAAAAGACCAAGATCTCCCATTGCATTCTGGGCCATCTCCAGTCTTCCTGATGAATATCTGGTTACTGGATCCAGATGACTCAGGAGGAGAAAGTGAGGCTGGTGACCTTGCACAGTCTTCCCTCATTCAAAACAAAGTCAAGTACAAGTCATGTCATCATGTCTCTGATGTCATGGTTTTCTTGAAAACAAAGGACAAACACAAGTGATAAAGGCTAGATGCAGCGGGTTGAGAAGGGCCATCATACTGCATAGCTATGTTAACTTTACTGTAGAGTAGCACACTTTAACTTTACTATGTACTTTAGGCTTTTGTTAAGTTTCATGGTATAGTATTTAATACCACAAAATATTATTTTGTGTATGCCTCTGTTATATAGGCTAAGTGAAATGGGTGGGTAGGGGAAAATTTGCATAATGTAAAAACTGCTTTATGTAGAGGCCTGTGAAATGGTGAAAACTGGCTGTATCTGGAATGCACTCCCTCCTCACCTCTACCTCATGGAAACTTTCTCTTCCTTTAGGGTCTACTCTCTTCTACATGAAACTTTTCCTGATCCCCTACCCTGGTATTCTCCTTTTGTTCAAACTGCCTTTTAATTGATCACTTTCTATTTACTCTATTTATATTTATCATGTATATACTTATATGTACTTACTGACTCCTTGTTAGAACATAAGCTTATTGTGAGTAGATATTGTTTCGTTAATTCTATCTCTATGCACAGCTTTTAGTACCTGGCACAAATTAGATACTTAAAAGTACTTATTTATTGATTAAAGTAATATGCATTGAAGAAATTTCAAGAGAGAGAAAGTGTTATTATTTAGTGTATCAGGAAATATTTGATGTAGGAAGTAGCACCCACATTGTGCTTTGAAGGAACCTAGGCAATCTATGAGTTGGAGGTAGCAAGGAAGTACATTCCAGACATAGTGAACTATCTGTACAAAGTCAGGGAGGCTGGAAATGAAATGTTATGCTTCCCCATGAAATTAGGGAGCAGGCCAGTCTGATTGATGTAGATAGAGAGTACATGAAGGTGGTTGATTTAAAATAAAAATAGGAAGTTAGGCAAGAACCAGATTGTAGAAGACCTTAAATACCATGCTTAGGATCTATTATTTTGAAGTAATTTCTATTGTTATTTTTTGCTTTTTATATGTTACATTTATTAATATATCTTCCCCCAAAAGTCATTCATTAAAACCAAGAATAACAAAAGGAGGGGAAAAGTGTTCCATATCCACAGTCCCTTGCTTCTACAAAGAAAGGAAGGAGGAATATTGTCATATCTCTCTTGAGGGGCTTAGATTGATCATGACACTTTTACATCATTCAATTTCAATTATTGTTTTATTTTTCTTTACATTTACAATATTATAGTCATAATGTATATTTTTTTGGTTCTGTTTATTTTACTTTGCATCAATTCATATGTCTTCCTGTGCTTTTCTGTATTCATCATATTCATAGTTTCTTGTTTATATTTCTTAAAGTAATATTCTATTACATTCATGTACTGTAATTTATTTACCCATTCCCTCATTAAAGACCATCTGTTTTGTTTCTAGTTCTATTAAAAAAGTGCTGTTACAAATATTTTGGCATACATGGAATCTTTTAAAACATCATTTTTCTTGAGGTGTATGCCCAATAGTGAGATTTAAAAAATTATTCTAGAATTCAATTGAAGAAATTCAATTCAATAGACATTTATGAAAGCTCCTACGATAGGTCAGGCACTGTGTTTATTGCTGGAATTTAGAGCGAGCCATTTAAGTTTTTTGTACAGGGGTAATTGGTTAGATTCATGTTTCAAAATATAAGTTTGGCAGCTGTGTGGAGGATGGAAAGATGTGGACAAAAATCACAAAGAAACACTAGAAAGGATTGCAATTAGGCTGAATCAGTGGAAGAAGTGCCCACATTGATGAGCAAAAATCCAAGATTCATATTCTATATAATTCAGTGGATAGTTAAGATCTAGAGTAAAGAACAGATCTGGCTTTCTTCTAAAATGGAATCAATGATGCCAAGTAATTTTGTCTTCTGGATGGAAGGAACCCTCATCACTTTGACACATTGGTTATCCTGATTGATCCCTTGAAAGATAGGATCATAGGTAATAATAGTATCTCTTCCGGCACTTGGAGGGCTTTACAAAAGGAGCACCTTCCCATTATTTTCCTTTCCCTCCCCCAATCAGGTGGGGTGTAGACTGGAGGGATACTTCAAAGTTTTACTTGGGGGCCTGGAACTTAGATTTTCACCACTATAGAAAATGTTCTAGGTAACTTTCTGAAATTGAAAATGGCTAACAAGTAGGAAAGCAACAAGCCAAATGACAGTTCGGTTTGGAAATAATTCTCCAATATAGGTTAATTCCCACACTGGATTTAGGTTATTATTAAACTCTGAGAATCATTGATAAAATGTTAGTTCTATCCCAAAAGATACTGTGGGAGTCTAAATTTTCTTATCTTAAATCTAAGAAATTTTGGATAGAGGATACTAAAAAAAAAAGTCTATTGCTCCTTTTCTGTCCCCTTTCATAGAAAATTCTTACTCAACTCAAAGTTTTAGGAACAATTGTTGAGTATTGTTCTTGCATACAACTAGGAAACAAGAAATACAGGTAATGGGGTATAGAAATTTATCTTGCCCTACAGGACAAAAGAGAAGATGGGGATAAGGGAAGGGAGGGACGTTAGAAAGGAGGGCAGATTGGTGATAGGGATAATTGGAATGCTCAGCGTTTTGTGGAATTTTGTGGAAATGAATGTTGAAAACTTAAATAAATTTAAAAAAGAAATTAGCAAACTCCTACAAATTGAACTTAATTTATTGTTTTTTTTAATGTCTAGAACAGAGATCAGCAAACTATTGTCTAACAAAATCTGACCTGCAAAGGGTAATAACAATTATTTTAATATTTGTAAAAAAAAATTCTTCCTCAAAATTGGATGAAGAGCCAACCTTATATATAAGCAGAATAGGCTCTTACTTATGTGGTGTGATTTGAGGAGCACTAGTAAGTGCTCTATATTTCTGTCTCCAAATATGCCTCCCTACTGTTTTTTTTTTCTGTGTGTGCTAATGCAATTATTTCTATTTTATAGAGCAAGATCAACCAATAGGCTCACTAAGCACATGATCGTGTGTCTCTAAGGCCTACAGGCTACCAAGGTTGGAGGAGGAAAATCAGTTGGCCTGGGTCTTTCTTTTCCTGAGTTAAAAAAAAAAAAATCCCTCACATTGCACAAAACCCTTAATGTGGCAATGTAGGAACCAGAGCGACAGCTCTCCCCTCTGCTTCCACCTTGAGGTGAGGGTGCATTCCTCAGAAACATTAAGGAACCCTTGGAATGGGGTTAAAAGGAGATCAGAAACCTTTTGAAACTTCTATAAGCAGATACATAACTGAGATTTTTTGTACCTATGGCAAATACCATAAACTGTCCGTGGGACAAATGACTATGTTTGTGGTTGGGGCTTAGGGTGGCCACTAGTCCTCATGGGAAGGAGAGAGAGAGAACCTGATATAGTGGTTTAAGTTCACTTCTTGAGAGAATGATGGGGATAGCAAAGGGAGAGCAGAGCAGAGCCCAAGAACCCACTCCCACCTGAACCTGTTTCCCATTTTAACTCATTTCCAACTAGGCACAAGCCTTTGTTTCTATACTGCTGAAGGACTAGTCATGCTCTTGATAGCCCTATGAATTGGGAGGAGGTCTCCAATGTACCACCCTGATTATGGCTCTTCTCCCAATTGCCAAAAAGAAAAGAAGGTAGAGGAGGAAAACAGTGGGAAAGAGCAAACCAGGCTGCCTCTTCTTTTACCCTTCCAGACTCCTTTGATGGAATCCTAGACTTGGAGTCTGGAAGACCTGATTCAAGGAACTTAAGAGCTATGGTGATCCTGAGTAAGACATTTAATCTTTTCAGGCCTCAGTTTTATCTTCTGTAAATGAGAGTACTGGACTTAATGCCGTCTAATGTCCTTTCTTGATTAATGACCCTATAAGCCTCTGAATTTCCAAGGGACTTCAGAGGACTCTTTTTTTTTTTTTCAGAGTTTACCATCTTATTTCCTCCTAGGAGAATGAGAAATAAGGAATGGACTTGGGGAGAGGCCTCCAGGATCTTAATGTCTGCAGCTCTAGGGGAATCGTCTCAATTTATTAGTGTTTCTGTGGCAAGCCTTGCCCTCTCCTGTAATCCTCTGTAAAATGCAAATATTGCTGGGAGGGCACACATAATACCTTTGATAGAATTATTCTGAGTTCTATTGCTCTGAGGTAGGAAGGATGGAACAGATGAACCTCACTGGGTGTTCTTTTGTCTCAACTGGCCAGCCCAAAGGCAGACATAGGCAGAATAAGGACTGAACATGTGATTTCTTCAATATAAAGTAGTAAGAAACTTCCAGGTAAGGAAACTCCCTTTACGAACAAAGTAGTTACCTTCTCTGAACCATCATCTTAGAGAATTGCCTAGATCACTGAGAGATTAATGAAGTGCCCAATGTTAAACAGTCAGTATGTACTAGAGATAGGACTTGATGCCAGATCTTCCTGGCTTTGAGGCCAGCCTTCTAGTCAATATACCCAAATGTCTCTCTGAACACAGATAAATGAATATCTAATATATACTAGACAAGTAAAAAAGTAATTAAGCAGTGTGGGAAAAAAGTGGAAGGATTAAAATAGGCATCATGTAGAAGGTGAATTGAATTGGGGCTTGAAGGAAACTAGGAATTCTGTATGAAGAAAACAAGGAAGAAGTATGTTATAGACATGGGGGATTGATCATGTAAAGGAGTGGAGATGTGGAATAGATTGTCGTATAGAGAAAACAACAAATCTGCCATTTGACAGAAATGTACAATATCAGAAGGTGAGTATCATACAATAATCCTAGGAAGGTGAACTAGAGTTTGTCTTTTATCCTAGATACAATTGAGAGCCATGAAGACTTCTTGAAGAGGAGAGTGGCATGGTTAGACCTATGAGTTTCCTTTGAGGTTTTCTTGGAGGAGATACTATAGTAGTTTACCCTTTCCTTCTCCAGTTCATTTTACAGATGAAGAAACTGAGGCAAATAGGATGAAGTAGCTTGTCGAGGGTCACACAACTCATAAGTGTCTGAGGCCAGATTTGAACTGATGAAGAGGAGTCTTCTTGATTCCAAGCCCAGTGCTCTATCTGTTGCACCACCTAGCTACCCAGACTATGATTTAGGAACACCAATTTGATTACTGAAGGATAGATTGAAGAGGGAGAGACTAGAGGCAGGGAGACTAGTTGAAGGTAGCAGGGAAGCTATTACAAAAGTGTAGGCAAAAATTAATGAAGGATTCCTCCCCCTGGGATCAAAGATGCATTGTGGAAGTGATGGCACTTGAACTCAACCTTAAAGATTGCACTGGCTGTCAGTAAGTAGAGCTGGAGGAGAGGAATCCATTCTGGGCATAGGAAAAAGCTCGATTCAAGTCATGGAGGTAAGAGAACATGTTAGATGTTTCAGGGAAGATTAATAGTCTACTTTGCCTAAAGCCTAAAGGGCAAGAAGAGTATAGGATCTTCAAATTATCATAGATTTAGAGGTTTAAGGGAATGCGGACATCATTTAACTAACCCCCACATTTTACACATGACAAAATCAAAAGCTCAGGGAGCTCCGAAGATTTGCCCAAGGTTGCATAGGTGGTAACTATCAGAACTGGGATTCAAAACCAGATCTCCTGACTCCAAATCCATCAGTTTTTCATGCTACATTGTACACCCCATATGCCCATCACATTTCATGCTATATCATACACCCCATACATCCATCACAGTTCATGCTACGTCATACACTCCCACCACTACATCCCAGGAGGATGAGATAAAGTTAGAGGGGTCTCCATATGCTCACTAGGTCAAGCTGAGATGCCTCATTTGGATATTATAGAAACCACTCCATTACTGTCCCTACTGTACCTTACTAACTTTATCTCTCTCTCTCTCTCTCTCTCTCTCCCTCCCTCCTTTCTCCCCCACCCTCTTGTCCCTCTTATCTTCAGCCAGGCTGGTTTGTTTACCTGTTATGGTCATGCTTATTTTCATATCTTTGCTTATAATCTTCCAGTTATTACCTCCCTCCTTCACTCTGGTGATCTAAATTGTACTGATCATGTAAAATCCATATCAAATTATGCTGCTGCCATGCAGCTTTCCCTAATAGCTCCCGTGTATGTGCTAGCTGTACTTGCATTTTGGCAATTCACTGATCAATTGAATATATCACTTGCTGCTTGTGTAATATACCTTGTTTAATGTCAGTCAACAAGCATTTATTAAATGCCTACTATGTGCCAAGTGCTATGGATGTAAGGGAAAGCAAAAACAGGACCCTTACTCTCAAGTCTAGTTGTTTTACCTAGACAGCTATGTGGTGCTGTGGATAGAGTACAGGACTTGGAATTGGGAAGACCTGAGTTTGAATCCTGCTTCTGACACTTACGCGCTCTATGTCCTTGGGCAAGTCATTTAGCTTCTCTATACCTCAGTTTTCTCATTCATAAAATGGGGGAAATAATAGCACCTAACCTATCAGAATTGTTGTTTGAAGATCTAGTGGGTAACATATATAAAAGTGCTTTGTAAATCTTAAAGTGCTATGTATATGTAGTGATGATGATGGATGGGTTTTAGCTTTTCCCCAAATTTTCACGGTCTTTGAGGCTAAAGATCATGTCCTGTAGTTCTTTTCTATTTCCCAATTCTTAACACAATGCTAAGACACACAGTAGGCATTCCGTGCATTACTTGCTTAATTGATCTAAATAAACACAGTGTGTTTTAAGAGGAGCAATTGTACTACATTAACGTTAAGTGATTGTGGAAACTTTATTGCTCCCTTGGTAAGCTCATGATTGTTGATAGTTGTGGTAAGTGTTTATAGATCATTGGTCTTCATATTACTGGATGAAGTAGCTTTTGGCAGTGATGGAGTACCCCAGAGGGCATTCTCACATTTACTTAGTGGTTTGAGGAATCGCCAGCATTTTCTCTGGGCAGGAGGAGGGGTCAGACTTAGCCAAGCTCCAAGCTCCTCTGTCTCATTGCTAACATGCCTGCCCCAACAATATCACTGAGAAAGTTGCTGCATTGAGTGGAGAAGCATCACTGACTTTTGCCTTGCCAGCTCACCCATAGGAGCCTTGCCCGCCTGATGATGTACAGTTGTGTTTCTGTACCTCCCAGCCTACTTGAATTGAAACACTCCATCTTCTTGGCTTACAAGGACTTTCTTGCTGTCATCTCCCAGCAATCGATGACCCTGCCACATGGCAAGCCACAGTAGCTCTGTATTTTTTCTCCCTATCAATCTCATTTGCTTGCATTCCATCATGTCCAACCTTCTCAAATTGAATGCTTTGAAATGGTACTGCCAACCCTTCTTCCATATGGCAAAGGGAAGTGCTAGTGCTGTGTTTTATAAAAATGAGATGTCCCTTCTTATAAGAAGCTTTGGAGTGTGTGGAATTTTGATAGCAGTTTGGATGACAGTCCTGAAAGCAGTGATAGGGTCCCAGACATAATGATTTTACATTTGTTCAGCAGACCTGGAGGGAAGAACTACAGGCTTGATAAAGCAAACTGCAGTCAATGAAGAGCCATTAATGTGGGGACATCGTTTTGGCACATTTCCATTAACTCTGTAGTTTTAATTGACAAATGCAATTTGGAGGTTCAGTGTTTCATCTTAAATTATTTGTGTGCTCTAAGTGTTTAACAAAGCCAGCTGTTAGCTTGGCTGAAATCCTTTTTGGAGACACATTTCAATTGTGATAGCCATTACTAGGGCAACCTAATTATTTATGAATAGACTTTAAACATATCCTAAACAGAAGACTATGAGATCCAAGTGATACTGCCTAAAGTATTCTGAGGTAATTGTAAAACTCCATCAAATTTTGGTTTTGAACAAGGATTTTTAACCTCAGTTGTGTCATAGACCCCTCTGGCAGTCTAGTGAAGCCTAATATTATATGGTTTGTTGCTTACATTTATAACTGAAAAAAAGGTCGAATTTTGATTGTGTTAATGAAAACAAAGATGTATTTTCCCCCTCCATACTGGATGCCTTAAAATCTATAGGGGGTTTGTGGACCCCATCTTAAGAACCTTATTTTAGAGGGTAATGAAAGTGATGAAGGGAGTAGCTATTCCAGACCTGATTTTGACCAGTAAGAAAAGTGATAGAAACTCAGGAAGCTGGAACCATGACATCTTGGAGTCTGTACTTGATTAAGGGGTGGAGGGTGGGGAGGTTACTTTGGCATTGTCTGATACCATATTTCAGAATAGTCAGTTTCAAAGCTTGGAGGAAAGATAGGTAGGAGCATATGACGTAAGATCGATAGGGAAGTCTGATTAATAGAGAGAGGAGTTCTCAGGAAAGAAATCCTGATAATCCAGATGTAAATGAATTTAATGAATAAGAAAAAGGTAGCCCTCAGAAAGAGATCAACTTGGCCTAAAAGTTTTCTTAATGGTATGTTAATATTTTAAAATAACATGTACATGAGAAAAGATAAGGCAGGTAACTAAACACAACAAAATGCATGCCAAGATTCCATAGTAGTAGTGGTAGTAGTAACAGTAGCAGAAGCAGCAGCAGCAGCACTACTAGTAGCAGTAGTAGCCATAGTAGCAGCTATTGCTGTTGCTATTGTATTTGACCAGGTCATTATCATGGTGACAACAGCAATCAACTTTTAATAATAGGTTAAAGACTAGAATAAACAGGGGTTTACAATATGTGCTCAAAAAAAAAAAATTATCACCTGGTGAAAACCAGAACAAGAAAGGAATGGCGTTGTCATTTGGGAGGCTTCACTCAATGATAATGTATGAAGGAGAGGAGGCAAATTTCCTTAAATCAGTTCACTTCTGTTTTCTCTGTGGAGGAGAATGAACTTCCAATTAGGAAAAGCAGAACAAATATGATTAATAGAGAATTGAAACCTAAGGTAACTAAGGATACAATGAGAGAAAACCTAATAGCCTTCATTGAATTCAAGTCATGTTGGGAAATATCCCAGAATACTGGACAGCCTTGGAGATAGGTTTGCTGAAGTGCTATAAGTGGTCTTTGAGGAATCATTAAGAATGAAAGAAGTGCCAAGGGCTGAAGCAAGCTAAGCATTGAACCAATTTTCACATAGATGATTATAGTAGATTCTTCAGATTAGAAGATATGAAGCTCATTTAGATAGTGTGCAAGACACTCTCCTCAAAATGCCTAGAAGGCATGGAGTCCAAATACTATCATCTCTGTTTTATAGTTGAGGAGCCTGTCTCTCTGAGAGGATAAAGGATTTGTCACAGCTATTAAACATTTGAGGCAGGATTCAAACCCAGGTCTTTTGACTCCATGTCCATCATTCTTTCTGCTGTGCCTTAGTATCTCCTAAAAGACTGATCCATGAGTATTTAGAAAGGAAAATATCAAATTCCAGCATAGGTTAATTAAAAACAAGGTAGCCTCATTTTTTTTAAATAAGGTTCTCAATAGACTGGTAGATCAGGGGAGTGCCATGGATATGGTATTTACAAATTTTAAAAAATGTGATTTTTGTATTTATACCAATACCACTTCAACTTCATCCTCCATCCATGTTAAATCCTCTCTTTTGACAAAGAAAAATGAGTAAAATATTTTAATGCAGTGATTTCTTCTCAAAATATATATGGCGTTTTGTCTTAGCCAATCCCTTTCCTTGTTCCCATCAGGAGCGAGCCTTGTTTCATATCTGTTCCCTGGTGGTCTTCCTTGGTTTTTCAGTTACTCGGAGTTTGATCTCATTTTAGATTTTTTTATTTTAAATTCTTGCAGTCATTATATATATATATTAGTGGTTATGTTTATTTCACTTTTCATCAGTTCCCACAAATCTTACACTATAGCTCCTGTTTGTCATTTCTTACTATAAAATAACATTCCATCACATTAATTTTTCCAAATTTTAGCAGCGCATTTGACAAAACCTCTCATAATGCCTGTGGGTATAGAAATATGATCTGGATGATAATAAGGTGGGTTTAGTACTGGTTGACTGACAGGACCCAAAGAATATCATACAGATTTCTGTTTTTTACTCTGCTCTGCTCAACAATTTTTTTAAAATCAATGACCTGATAAAGACATAGATGGTGTGTTTCTAAAATTTGTGGCTGATGAGATCTGGGCAGGATAGCTAATGCCTAAATTGGTCATTGAATCATAGTTCTAGAGCTGAATAGATCTCAGACAACATGTACTCTAACCCCTTCATTTTTTATATGAACACACTGAGACCTAAGTCTCAGAGGCTAAGTGACTTGCCCAAGTTCACTCAGGTAGTAAGGTCAAAGATGGGATTTGTACTGAGATCCTCTGACTCCAGGAAGTGTTTTTTCCACTGTACCTATAAGCTTGATGACTTGATGAGGATACTGTAACTGGCTTCATCCTTCACATGGGGGATGGTCTCTAGCTATGGCCTTTGAAATCTTTCCTAATTCTAGTATTCAATTTATGATTCACTAAGTAGATATGAGTATGATTATAGGACTTTTACTATGAGATTCCCATGTATAGGAAACATACATACTCACTAATTTTGTCTTCCAGATCACTTATGGAGCTTTGGATAAGGAGAATTCAGAGAACTAGTATTCCACATGGTGTTGGAGCCATAAATGATTTGCCTATCTTTTAAAGTAGACCGACCATTTTATTTTTCCTCTGATCAGTTCAGGAGTGTTGATGGACACATAGCTCTTTACACGGACTTTGGAGGGGATCCGGGAGCAGCACTCGCAGGTCTAAAGCAGGGTGTGGTTGTCTGATCCTTTTGTACCTCCCAGGAGCAATTCCTCACTACCTTGCTGTGGATTATGTAGCTCACATGCATACAGTTTGGGCAGTACATAGTAGCTGAAGAACTGGTCTTGGAGATGTCCCTGATGGTTGTAGATGATGAGCTTCTTGAGGGTCTTGTCCTTGGGCATGTTGTCCTTAGGCATGCAGTGGGCACAGCTGGTGCAGCAGATGGGCTGCACATAGTTGCAGTCCTTGATATGCCTGTTGTTCCTCCTTTTCTTGGTCATTTTGGAAGCTAGGAACTGAAAAGAAAATGATTTGCCTTCTAAGGAAATTCTTATGCCAGTTTGAAATTTTACAATATTCTATATCTCCATTTTTTTGGGCAAAATGGATATGGAACTGAATCATTTGTCTTATCTGGGCATCATAATTTTGGGAAGTCATCAACAAGTTGGAAAGGCAGGGCAAACACATGATCAGGGCAAAAGTTAAAACCTATAGGATCCATAGTTTGCTAAAGGACACCTGCTGGCTCTCTATCCACTACTCCACAGTTCTTCCATTCTATTCTGATTTGGAAGGGACTTTCACCTAGAAGCAAGGGATTAGACTTTTCTTTTTGGCCCTAAAAGGCAGAACTAGGAACAGTGGGTAGAAGCTGCAATGAGATAAATTCAAACTTAGTAACAAGGAAAAGATTCCCAATAATTAAAGTTATCCCAAAGTGGGAGGGACTGCCTTGCAATATAGTAGATTCCCCTTTTATTTGTGGGATATTAAACAAAGATGGGATGGCTACTAATGACAACTATGTAGATTGTGTATGTGTGTGTAGAGGATGCTTGTACAAATATGGCTTGTACTAGATGGCCAGGGATGTCCCTTCCAAATCAGAAATTCTACAATTCTTATTCTACTCATGAATCAGAAAGAGGACATATGAACTATTACACAGAAAACTGAACAACCCTAATACATACTGGCTTTGTGGCCTTTGGAAAGTCACATTAACATCTAGTAATTTGGACTATCGGTCTAACTGATTCCCCAAACTGAGATCTGTATTGTGATACATTGAACAACAGAAACATTTCAGTCCCACACAGTCTAGCTGTGTGTATATACAAACCCTGTTTCTCCTTAATTTATTCATCTATTACACTCATTCAGCACACATTCATTGAAAGCCTACTATGTGCTTGGGGTGTAGGTGTGTTCAGGGAGGACCAGTAGCTTTGGTATGATGACTGCTGAACCCTGTTTGGGTCTCTTTCCACCTTTGCTGTCCACCTGTTTCCCCTGTCACCTGTGGCTCCAAGAAGCCGCAGAATGCTGAGCAGCCACATCCCAGTAAACTGTTTCAGCAGACGGGCCAAGCCAGGTTGAGGGTAACCAAGGGTTCTCAAACCCATTGGTGAGTTAGGGGAGTGTCTACCCCAAGCATGTGAAGACTTCATCTGATGGAATGGGCAGGTGAGAGCTAATTGTTCCAATGGCCATGAAGGCATTTGAAGCAGGCAATGTGGAGCGCTTAGAGCTTGGTTAGACACTGAAGACCCCAAAGTCATCCACTGCAGCCTGAGTCATCACCAGCTGACTTGACTCTGTCCTGCCAGTGGACTATGATGACTAGAGGAGAGAGTGAGGCTGATGACTTCATGCAATTCTGCCTCACTTAAATCCAGTTAACACAAGAATCAAAAGACCATCACAAGAATCACCCATACCATTTCACTATTATGCCTCAAAGTCCTGTGGCAACAGGTAAGTGATGAAGCATCAAGTGTGGATGCACTGGGGGCTGTAGTCACAACCTTGCACACAGGCAGCCCAGGCTGTTGTTCTCACTGGAAGTAGTAGTGGGACTTGGCAGCCCCCTGGGTGTTCTAGCAGCCTTTTAAGGATCACACTGCTCACCTCCTGGTGTGAGGAAGGGGCTAGAAAAGTGCCCTAAACATTGTCTGCTTACCCAACCCTGGCGTGATTACCACAGCAGGTGGGGAATCCCACTATGAGATCCAAACACAAAAAAATGTACAAAAACATCTGCAAAGATGATTCCACTCACCATCAGCACATGGAATGTGAGCACAGTAATAGACAACACAAAATCCAGTAGACCTGAAAGAAGAGCTGCTCTTGTTGCAAAATACCTCAGCAGGGATTGCATCCAAATAGCAGCCCTGAGTGAAACAAGGTTGGCAAATGAAGGCCAGCTTGCTGAAGTTGGAGCTGGATACACCTTTCTTTTGGAGGGAGTGTGGTGAAGGGGAGTGTTGTGAAGCTGATGTGGGTTTTGCAATCAAAACTAATCTAATCAGCAAGCTGGTATGCCTGCCAAAAGGAATGAATGACAGGCTCATGACAATGCAATTGCCACTTGCAGGAAAATGTCATACCACCATCATCACTGCCTATGCTCCCACCATGACAAACCCTGATGACATCAAAGAAAAATTTTATGAAGACCTAGAGACCTTTATCATCAATGTGCCAAAAATGAACAAGTTTATAATTCTGGGTGACCTTAATGCTAGGGTAGGCTCAGACTTCCAGACTTGGCAGGGAGTCCTAGGGAGGAATAGAGTTGAAAATAGCAACAGCACTGGTCATTTACTGCTGAAGACTTGTGTATCACATGACCTTCCCATCACCAACACTGTTTTCCATTTACCTAATAAAACATCATGGATGCATCCTTGCAGTAAACACTGGAATCTAATAGATTATGTGATTGTAAAGAGAAGAGACAGACAAGATGTGAGAGCGACAAAGGCAATGTGTGGTACAGAGTGCTGGACTCATCATAGACTTATCCTTTCCATGCTAAATATCCTCATTCATCAAAAATGCTACCCCCAAGACAAAATGACTACCAGAAGAATTAATGTCAACAAATTAGAGCTCTTCTCTGAGCATGAACAATTTGCTGCTGACCTGGAGGGAAAGTTGAACCAACACACAGTTGGCAACAGTGGAGCTGAAAAAGAGTGAGGAGTTCTCAGAGATTTGGTACACAGAATTGCATTTGCTCATCTGGGTGAGAACACTTGCAAACAGCAAGACTGGTTTGATTAAAATGATGGGGAAATTCAGAAGCTGCTAAATGAAAAATGAGAACTCCACAGGATTTACCAGCAAGATAGTTCATCCACCTCTAAGAAGGCAGGATTTAATTCCATCAAACTCAAAGTACAAGCAAAGATTAGAGAGATGCAGGATTCTTGGCTCAGTAAGAAGGCAGATGAAATTCAGTTTTATGCTGATAGTAACAATCCAAAGTGCTTTTATTATTACCTGAAAGCTATTTATGCACCAAAAACCTATGGTGCATCACAACTACTCAGTGCTGATGGAGCTACATTGGTCAGTGATAAGGACATGATCCTAGAGAGATGGGCTGAACACTTCCATAGTGTTCTCAACAGACCATCATCAATCAATGCTGAGGCCATTGACTGTTTACCTCAGTTTGAAGTCAATCCCTCCTTAGTTGAACTTCCAACTGAAGAAGAGGTTTTGAGGGTCATTAGGCTCCTTTCATGTGGCAAAACACTTGGTGCTGATTCTATTCCAGGTGAGATTTACAAGGTGGGGTGACCATTGCTCATACAAAAGCTGACTGAAATTTTCCATGTTATACAGTAAGAGGAGGTTATCCCCCAGGAGTTCAAGGATGCCTCCACTGTCCATCTCTATAAGGGTAAAGGGAATGGATTGTCCTGTGACAATCACAGGGGGATATCTCTCTTAGTCTCTGCTGGCAAAATTCTTGCTGCAGTCCTCCTTAATAGGCTGATCCTTCACCTGGAAGATGGGCATATACCTGAGAGCCAGTGTGGCTTCAGAAAGGGCCAAGGAACAGTAGATATGATGTTTGCTGTCCGTCAACTCCAGGAGAAATGCCAGGAGCAGAGCAGAGGTCTGTACACAACATTTGTAGATCTGACCAAGGCCCTTGACACTGTTAGTCATGAGGGTTTTTGGAAAATTATGTCAAAATGTGGTTGCCTGAAGCAGGAGACTTTTTAGTGGAGGGAAAAAGAGGAGAGCTGAGAAAAAAAAACATGAAGTTTACCCTCATCACATTCAACTAAAGGAAGGAATAAAATGCACACTCATTTTGGTATGAAAACCTATCTTACAATACAGGAAAGTGGGGGAGAAGGAGATAAGCAGGGTGGGGGGGATGATGGAAAGGAGGGAAATGGGAGGAGGGAGCAATTTGAAGTCAACACTCTTGGGGAGGGACAGGATCAAAAGACAGAATAGAAACAATGGGGGGCAGGATAGGATGGAGGGAAATACAGTTAGTCTTACACAACATGACTATAATGGAAATCATTTGCAAAACTACACAGATATGGCCCATATTGAATTGCCTGCCATCCCAAAGGGAATGGGTGGGGAGGGAGGGATGGGGAGAATTTGGAACTCAAAGTTTTAGGAACAGCTGTTGAGTATTGTTCTTGCTACTAGGAAATAAGAAATACAGTTAATGGGGAATAGAAAGTCATCTGGCCCTACAGGACAAGGGAGAAGATGGGGACAAGAGAAGGGAGGGATGATGGAAGAGAGGGCAGATTGGTGATAGGGAAAATTAGAATGCTCGGTGTATTGGGGTGGGGGGAAGGGATAAATGGGGAGAAAATTTGGAACCCAAAATTTTGTGAAAATGAATATAAAAGGTTAAATAAATAAATTTATATTAAAAAAAATAAAAAATATTTTGGTTGCCTGGACAAGTTCATCAGTATTGTATATCAATTTCATGATGGCATGTTTGCCCAACTTCTGGATAGTGGACAATGCTCTCGTGTCTTCCCAGTCGCCAATGGAGTGAAACAGGGCTGTGTGTTTGCTCTCATGCTTTTTAGCATGATGTTTTCAGCCATGCTGTCAAATGCTTTCAGTGAGGATGAATACAGCATCAAGGTCAGCTACTGTGCTGATGGTAAGTTCTTCAATTTGAAAAGGTTACGAGCCAAGACTAAAGTGGAGGGAGTGTTTGTGCATGATTTTCTGTTTGCAGATGATTGTGTGCTCAATGCAGCTTCTGAAGTTGAGATGCAACAAAGTATGGATGAATTCTCTGCTGCCTGCACTAATTTTGGCCTAACAATTAATACCAAGAAAACACAGGTGCTCCATCAGCCACCACCATACCATTCATACATGGAACCACTGGTTATAACAAATGGAGAAGTTTTGAATGCTGTGGATAAGTTTACTTACCTAGGTAGTATACTTTTCATGGACGTATTCATCGACAATGAGGTTGACACACCCATTACCAGAGCTAGCTCAGTGTTTGGGAGGCTCTGAAGAAAGGTTTGGGAGAGAAGAGGTAGTAGACTGACTACCAAATTGAAGGTCTACAAAGTCATTTTGCTGATGTCATTGGAATATGCTTGTGAAACATGGACAGTTTACCAGTGCCATGCCAGGAAACTGAATCACTTCCATTTGAACTCTTAGGAAGATTCTGAGGATCACCTAGCAGGATAAGGTATCAGACACTGAAATCCTTGCTCGAGTTGAACTGCCAAGTATTCAAACTCTGCTTCAGAGAGTGCATCTCCAATGCTCTGGCCATGTTGTTCAAATGCCAAATGTATGCTTGCCACAAAGACTATTTTATGGAGAACTTGCATAGGGCAGGCGATCACATGGTGGCCAGAAGAAGCAATACAAGGACACTCTCAGGGTCTCTCTCAAGAACTTTGGATTTGACTGTGCATCATGGGAGACACTGGCACAGGACCGTTCAACATGGCATGCCTACATAAGAAAAGGTGCTGTGATCTTTGAGCAAAGCAGAATTGAGACAGTACAAAGTAAATGTAGGATGTGCAAATTTGGAATATCCACCCCAAAAATTCATGTGGACTCTCTGTGCCCAACCTGTGGTAGAGCATTCTGAGCTCATATTGGTCTGACCAGTCACATTTGGACACACTGAAATTTCACTTTACAGTGGTGATGTCATTTTGGTCCTCTTCGAAGAGGAAGGACAACAACCAACCAACCGTGTGCTAGTGGCTGTAAATTCAGTCTTCTGGGATCACATACATGTACCCAGTGTTCTTCTAGGTGAAGCAATAATAAGAGAAATGGAAGTCAAAAGAATCATAGTTGGGAAGCCTTGTGGAAGGAATGCTGGATTTCAAGCCAGAAGCAGACCGTTCTACAATTTAGGCAAAACATTTTACCTCTCTGAGTCTTCCTTTTTTCTTTTTCAAATTAAGGAGGTTGAACTTAGGTGATCCCTGAGGTTCCTTCTAGATTAAACAATCTGTGGCTTTATCATTTCTCTTGGAAAATATTTTAACACCTTTTCTTTGTTCATTTTTCTTGGGATTTGTTTTTTGTTGTTCAGTCGTCCAACTCTTCATGATCCCATATGGGGTTTTCCTGGCCAAGATACTGGAGTGGTTCACCATTTTCTCCTCCCGTTCATTTTAAAGATGAAGAGACTGAGGGAAACAAGGTGACTTGCCCAGAGCCACTTCTAAGGCCAGATTTGAATTCAGGAAGATGAGTCTTTCTGACTCCAGACCTGGCACTCTATTCACTGCATCACCTATATTTCAGTGGATTAAGGGACCATATTTGTTCAGGCTAGTGGTACTTTTGACCTAAGGTTTGGGTGCAGAATTTTCTTCTGGCATATCTCATTTGGTTTTTCTGAGCAATTAAAAAAAATCACTGCTTTATAAATAGAATATAGGCAATATGGCAGAGTGGGTGCTGAGTTGACCTCAGGAGTTCAAGACCCATCTCTAGCAAATACTGGCTATGTGACTCTGGGCAAGTCACTGAAGCTATCAAAGCCTAAGCAACTAAGATTATAAAGTGAAGAAAATGTGCCTATCTGCAACAGTCAAGGGAGTGTCTTCCTAGAAGCTCCATACATCGATAAAATTATAGATCTGGTAAATGGCAGATGATATTTGGAGAAAATCCGTACCTTTTGGAACTTACTCCTGACCTTGCATCTTACAATACAGGACAATAGTACCTGCAGGATAGCTGAGAGCTATCTTTTTCTTACTTGAGTATAGAAAAATCAACTTCACTAGTACAACATGGGGAATGCAAGGATAGACAGCAATTCTGACAGAAAGATCTGGGGTTTTTATTGTTCCAAAGATCAATATGTCAGCAGTGTGATATTGTAGCTAAATAAGCTAATGTAATCTTGGGCTACCATGAAAGGGGCATAGCTTCCAGCAATAAGTGAGGTGCTAGTCCCGCTCTGCTATGATCTCCTCATCTTTCAACTATAATACCGTGTTCGGTACTGAACGTCATGGCTTAAGGATATTTCAAAGCTGGAGGGTCCAGAAGAGGGCACCTAGAGTGCAGAAGAGTCTTAATCTCCTTTAACGTGGAGAAGAGAAGACAAGACTTGAGAGACATGGAAGTTGTCTCTAGGTATTTGAAAGACTGTCACGTGGAAGACAAAGAAGATTTGTTTTGTTTGGTCCCAGAGAGGCAAACCAAGAACAATGAGGGAGAAGACCAGCTTGGGTTCTATCTCCTAATGATTAGAGCTGTCCAAAAGTAGAATGATCTGCTTCAGGAAGTAGTGAGTTCCCTCTCCTTAGTAATTTTCCATCCAAGGTTGATGGCCACCAGTCAAGTATATTACACTGGAGATTTCTTTCAAGTAAGGAACCAGGTAGTTACTGAGGCACTTTCTAACTTTCAAATTCTATAATTGGCAAAGGTAACCTTGGAGTGGATTCAAAAGTGCTGCTCAGATTTCAATGAAATCAAATTGTATTTACTTTGACCTTAAAAACAGCTCTGATTTTTTTTTGTTTACTTCTCCTCAATACCTTAGATAACAATGTGGATGATTGTTGCAGTTCAATAAGTATTTATTAAGCACTATGAACAAGGCACTATACTAGGTACAGAGTTTATAAAGATGAATGCTTGTCAAGGGGGTCACAGTTCAGTAGGAGAATTAGACAAGTCATTTATTGCCTCAGTACTTCAAAGACCTGTGATTTCATAAGTATACGTATCTTCTGTCTATCCCTTAGCATATTATGGACAAAGCATTCACCATGCCATTTCCAAGTCAGTGATGAGTTTCTCTAAATTGGACTAGGCTGGACTTCGGAATGCAAACGTTATCACTAAACCCGTTCAACTTGGTAAGTCCTACAGAAACTTGTGCTTAGCTCTACAGACTTCAAAAACTCAGGTTAACTGTCATACCATGAGGAATATCTGAGTAGAATTTTAGTGGAGGAGGCATGTACACAACTAAATATGATATAAGTTAAAAGATAATTAAGACCTTTAGGGAGGTCAAACAGCGTGAGTTGAGGGACTCAAGGAGGGAGAGACTATTGTAAAATAGGAAAGATCAGTAAAAACTTTATGAATGTAGAGGAGGAGCATGCCAAAAAGAGGAGATGGGAAGAGGAGGAGTCAGTTTCAAGGCTGGAAGAGGAGAGTGCTTCTAAAGATATAGGGACTGGGGAGGGTAAAAAAAGAGTGGGGAAAGGAGAGTAGTTCAGTTTTGGAGGATAGAACTATTTGCAATGCCTGTTCCTTTCTGAATACTTTAGAAAACTTATTTTGGTTTTATATATATATATATATATATGTATATATAAAATCTGCATATATATATATATATATTTATATACCGTATATGTAATATACATAATTTATACAGTACCAGAATTAGATGAAGGTAAAATAATCCACTGATTTCACAATGTTTTTTCAGTTAATCTGGTTGCTTCTACTGTTAGTATGTTTGGGCATTAATTGGTGTCATTATTCAAGAATGCTGAACAATTTTTCCATAACTCTTTTGAACTAGTCTTGTATGATTTTGTCTTGAGGAGAACATTTAAAACTCCATTTTGTTCTACCAACTCAAGTGCTTTTGAAAAATCAATAAGCAAATACTTAGAAGTTTCTTATATTATCTGCAATCAGTGGTATATTCTGGCAAATCATCTAGGAAAGACTACTTGTTTTCATCAAAATACTCTCACTGCATGAACTGTCTTTCTTATAAAGGTTTTATGAAGATATAAAGAAGGCACATAGGTGGGTACTTGATTGCCTTATACTTATCCTCCCCACCCCACTTTTTGTTAAAGCACTATTTGTGATCTTTTTTATTCTAAGAAATTTTTCCCATATTTGTAATGTTTCCATAAAAGTTTCCCTTGAGTGTCTGTTGCCTCCAGCTTGGGTTCTACCTGATTGCATTTGGTCAGGTAGAGTTCTTTCTAATTTCATCTTCTTACATATGGTAATTTACCTTCTCTGCTTATAGCACACTGGGTACCCAAATAGTTCCACTATTGTCATTGATGAGAATAGCTCATTCACTGGAGTTATGCCAGTAGATACATTTCCTTTGGAGTCTGTTTGCTGCTCCTCTTAGAATTCTCACCTGCAAAGGCTTTCAGAGTAGCATCACTTAATGAGGTGTTGGACAAAACTCTCTGGAGGGTAATTTTCACATTAATTGCTTTTTCCTATTTTTGAGGTGAAACTTTTGAAGTTTTCTCTCATCCTTTACAGACTTCAACTTCTGTACATTTTCACCATCTTTTGATGTGGTGACTGATTACTTCCTCCTGGACACCTTCTTGCTTGATTCCTGGGACACTATTGACTCCCTTCAACAAGGACAGCTAGCTACTCTCCTATAATCTAAATTCTACCTAGTTAAAAAAAAAAAACAAAAAACAACCCCTCAATCTGGCCCTTACCTACCTGTCCAAAATTATTTTCCAAGAAAATGACTCTACTCTAGTCAGATTATTCTCTGCCTATGCTCCTTCCTTTATGTTTTTGTCCCTGCCTAGAATTCACCTCTCCCACTCTTCCATTTGTCCAAATCCTACTCAGTCTTTGTATCCTGTCTAACCCCAAGACTTACCTTTCCAGCTTGCATTGATCTTTCTTTTCTCTGGATTCTTTGATCACTTATAGTCTATAACACACAATTTTACTTTTAATTTTATCTTATGTGCTGGTTTTTTATATCATACTTGTTAATGTCTTTGTCTTCTCAATTAGATTGTAATTTGCTTAAGTAGAAGAATGAGGCTTCATGCTTCTGAACCTCCATGAAATTTAGATATTTTTCTACTGTGTATTACATTTACAGCATCTATGAGTCCCTACCTTCTTCAGGATCTAGATAATCTTCAAGACCCAGAGTCATACCGTGGCTGATGCCTTATCACAAAGGGTCAAGTTGATTGATTCCCTAGCAACTCTCAGTTGTCTCCTGTCTTTTGGGGTCTCCCAGGCCCAGTGTCGTACCTTAAGTCTGGAGTAACTGTGTAAATCCTCAGAGGAGAAAGGATTCAACAAGGAGGAATGTTTCCTTGACAGACTGTGGGTTCAGGTAATGAGTACCTTGCATTTTTTTTTTCAGGTAAATAAAGCTTGTACTATATTCAGTGTCTTGTTAGTTTGATTCTTTCCAAGGTGCTGAGGGTACTTTCCCTTTTATGGAAAGACCTAGATGCGAGTCAAATTCTGATTTGCTCATGGAAAACTATGGGAGGAGACATAAAACAAAGAGTGTATTATTATTGAGAAGCTCACAAATTTTACACATGGTCTGTGCAAAACCACATCTTTGGTTTCACATAACCTTGTCAAAGAGCCATTGTCCATACCAAATTGAAGTGCTGTGTCAACAGGGCAACAAGGATTTTAAATGCCTAGGCGCAGCCACAGTGGGAAGATATGGTAGTCTGTACTCTTCAGAATTATAGTCTAGTAGATGAGATTAAATAATATACAAGTGACTATATGATAGGTTAGAATACGATAAATATGACATGGTAAGAATTCAGAGAAAGGAGTAATCCCTTCCTGCTGCTGGGGAGGGGAAATTGGACTAAGATGCAAGATTGTGTTAATTATCTTAGACAAAAAAATAAAGTCAGTAACAGAAAATTTCCAAATTGTTGTATTTTAGTTGATCCATGTAAAAAACATAGTTTGGGTCAAATAACATAATGTAAACTCTTTATTCCTTGACTGGTTTCATGAGTTACAAATAACATCTTTCCATGAAGGAATGTAAACAGTTCAACTTTAATGAGCTCCTTAAGACTTCTCTTTCCTGTTTACCTTTTCATGTTTCTCTTGATTCTTGCATTCAGTCTACTTTTCTGTTCAGCTCTGGTCTTTTCAACAGGAAAGCTTGGAAGTCCTCTATTTCATTGAAATTCCATTTGTTCCCCTGAAGTATTATATTTAGGTTTGCTGGGTAGGTAATTCTTGGTTTTAATCATAACTCTTTTGACCTCTGGAATATCATATTCCAAGCCCTTCAAATCCTTAGTGGAGAAGCTGCTAAATACTGTGTTATCCTGATTGTATTTCCACAATACTTGAATTTTTTTTTTCTGGCTGCTTGTAATAATTTCTCCTTGACATAGGAATTCTAGAATTTGGTTACAATATTCCTAGGTTTCCTTTTGGGATCTCTTTCAGGAGGTGATCAGTGAATTCTTTCCATTTCTATTTTACCCTTTAGAATATCAGGGCAATTTTCCTTGAAAATTTCTTGGGATGGAGGAGCCAAGATGGCAGAGTAGAAAGATTCACATATGCTAGCTCCGAACCCACAGCCCATAATTACTTGTAAAAAGGAACTCCCAACAAATTCTGGAACAGTGGAAGCCACACAGCAATGGAGTGGGAGAGATTTCTATTTCAGAGAGCCCTGAAAAACCGACCCCAAAGGTCCATTGCACATCTGGCCCAAAGAGGAACTCAGCCCTGCCTGGCTGTGCAGTACCGAGAGGAGCAGATCCGAGCAGGCTTCAGGGATGGAATCTCTGGCGGCCACGAAGGTCCCTCCACTCACAGGCACTACAGGTCAGTGAGAGAGACTTCTGGGCTGGCCGAGAGGGGAGTGGGGTGTCTCCATAACTTAGGCCCCCTCGGGAGGCAGCAGCAGAGGCAGCAGTGGCCAGGAGCTCCTGGAGTAGGCAGGAGCTCTGCTCCATTACTGAAGATCTCCACATAAACCCCCAGAAGGAACTTAAGCTCACATTGAATAGTAGCCGCACCCACCACTGAAAGCCCTGAGGCTGGGGAGCAGCATTTGAATCTCAGACCCCAAGCACAAGCTGGGCGGATCTAGGCAGGGCTGGAAAGGAATCTCAGAAGTCAAGTACTGGCTGGGAAAATGCCCAGAAAAGGGAAAAAAATAAGACCATAGAAAGTTACTTTCTTGGTGAACAGATGTTTCCTCCTTTCCTTTCTGATGAGGAAGAACTTACCATCTGGGAAAGACATAGAAGTCAAGGCCTCTGTATCCCAAACATCTGAAATAGATATCCAATGGGCTCAGGCCATAGAAGAGCTCAAAAAGGGTTTTGAAAATCAAGTGAGACAGGTGGAAGAAAAACTGGGAAGAGAAATGAGAGAGATGCAAGAAAAGCATGAAAAATGGGTCAATACCTTGCTAAAGGAGACCCAAAAAAAATGCTGAAGAAAAGAACACCTTGAAAAATAAGCTAACTCAATTGGCAAAAGAGGTTCAAAAAGCCAATGAGGAGAAGAATGCTTTCAAAAGCAGAATTAGCCAAATGGAAAAAGAGGTTCAAAAGCCCACTGAAGAAAATAGTTCTTTCAAAATTAGAATGGAACAGATAGAGGCCAATGACTTTCTGAGAAACCAAGAAATCACAAAACAAAACCAAAAGAATGAAAAAATGGAAGAGAATGTGAAATATCTCATTGGAAAAACAACTGACCTGGAAAATAGATCCAGGGGAGACAATTTAAAAATTATGGGACTACCTGAAAGCCATGATCAAAAAAAGAGCCTAGATATCATCTTTCATGAAATTATCAAGGAAAACTGCCCTGAGATTCTAGAACCAGAAGGCAAAATAAATATTCAAGGAATCCACCAATCACCTCCTGAAAGAGATCCAAAAAAGAGAAACTCCTAGGAACATTGTGGTCAAATTCCAGAATTCCCAGGTCAAAGAGAAAATATTGCAAGCAGCTAGAAAGAAACAATTCCAGTATTGTGGAAATACAATCAGGATAACACAAGATCTAGCAGCTTCCACATTAAGGGATTGAAGGGAGTGGAATATGATATTCCAGAAGTCAAAGGAACTAGGACTCAAACTAAGAATCACCTACCCAGAAAAACTGAGTATAATACTTCAGGGGAAAAAATGGTCTTCCAAGAAATAGAGGACTTTCAAGCATTCTTGATGAAAAGACCAGAGCTGAAAAGAAAATTTGACTTTCAAACACAAGAATGAGAAGAAGCATGAAAAAGGAAACAGCAAAGAGAAGTCATAAGGGACTTACCAAAGTTGAACTGCTTACATTTCTACATGGAAAGACAATATTTGTAACTCTTGAAACTTTTTTCCAGTATCTGGGTAGTTGGTGGGATTACACACACACATACACACATACACTTACATGCGTGCACACACACAGACATATACACACATGCATGCACACACAGAGACAGAGAGCGCAGAGTGAATTGAATAGGATGGGATCATATCTTAAAAAAATTAAGATACATGTATAAGACAAATGTATTGGGAGGAGAGAGGGTGAAATGGAATGGGGTAAATTATCTCTCATAGAAGAGGCAAGTAGGAGAGTTTTTAGTGGAGGGAAAAAGAGGAGAGCTGAGAGAAAAAAAAGAAGTTTACTCTCATCATATTCGACTAAAGGAAGGAATAAAATGAACACTCATTTTGTTATGAAAACCTGTCTTACAATACAGGAAAGTGGGGGAGAAGGAGATAAGCAGGGTGGGGGGGATGATGGAAGAGAGGGCGATGGGAGGAGGGAGCAATTTGAAGTCAACACTCTTGGGGAGGGACAGGATCAAAAGACAGAATAGAAACAATGGGGGGCAGGTTAGGATGGAGGGAAATACAGTTAGTCTTACACAACTCGACTATAATGAAAGTCATTAGCAAAACTACACAGATATGGCCCATATTGAATTGCCTGTCTTCCCAAAGGGAATGGGTGGGGAGGGAGGGATGGGGAGAATTTGGAACTCAAAGTTTTAGGAACAACTGTTGAGTATTGTTCTTGCTACTAGGAAATAAGAAATACAGTTAATGGGGAATAGAAAGTCATCTGGCCCTACAGGACAAAAGAGAAGATGGGGACAAGGGAAGGGAGGGATGATAGAAGAGAGGGCAGATTGGTGATAGGGAAAATCAGAATGCTCGTTGTATTGGGGTGGGGGGAGGGAACAAACGGGGAGAAAATTTGGAACCCAAAATTTTGTGAAAATGAATGTAAAAGGTTAAATAAATTATATATAAAAAAAGAAAATTTCTTGGAAGATGATGTCTAGGCCCTTTTTTCATCATTGATTTTAGGTAGCCCCATAGTTTTTAAATTATCTCTTCTGGATCTATTTTCCTGATCAGTCATTTTTCCAATGAGATATTTCACATTTTCTTCTATTTTTTCATTTTTATAGTTTTGTTTTCAAATTTCTTGGTTTCTCGTGAAGTCATTAGCTTCCATCTGCTCCATTCTAAAAAAGAACTATTTTCTTCAATGACCTATTCCATTTGACTAATTCTGTTTTTTTAAAGCATTTTTCTCCTCATTGACTTTTTGGACCTCTTTTACCATTTAGGTTAGTCTATTTTTAAAGGTGTTATTTTCTTCAGAATTTTTGGGTCTTCTTTATCAAGATGCTGACTTGCTTTTCATGATTCCTTGCATCACTCTCATTTCTCTTTCCAATTTTTCCTCCACCTCTCTTACTTGATTCTCAAAATCTTTTTTGAGCTCTTCCATGGCCTGAGACTATTGCATATTTTTTTGGAGGTTTTGGATGTAGAAACCTTGACTTTGATATCTTCCTCTGATGGTTTGCTGTTTTCTTCCTCATCTGAAAGGTTGGAAGAAAATACCTGTTCACCAAGAAAGTAACCTTCTATAGTCTTATTTTTTCCTTTTTTTTTTTTTTTTTGGGCATTTTCCCAGCCAGTTACTTGACTTTTGAGTCCTTTGTCAAGTGGAGGATATACTCTAGGGACCTGTAAGTTCTCAGTTCCTCCAAGGTGGCACCATCAAGGGAGAGTTTACTCCTCTCCTGGCCTGTGTTCTGGTCTGTGAGCAACCACAAGCACTCTTTTCTTCCCTGGATCTGTGAGTAGAGTTCCTTCTCCACAGTCATCACGAGCTCCACCATGCTAGTACTCCTTCTCACCCCAGGATCGCCACTCAGGACTGACACCCAGATCAGGCTCTAGATTCCCACAGTGTCTTTAGGCCAAGGGCTCCAAAACTGGATATTGCTGCCACAGTGGCTGCTGCCTCCCTAGAGCCAGGACTGGCATTGGGTGGTTCTCCCCTCTCAGCAAAGTGAAAGAACTTTCTTACTGACCTTTGAAGTTGTCTTTGGAGTTCGTAGGTTGGGAAATCTGGGAACTGCAGCTGCTACCCATAATTCTGTGCCCTGATGCTTGCTACAGTCTTGTCCATGCTACATGGCCCAGGTTGGGCTGCACTCCACTCCCAGACAGTGTGATCAATCTTTCCTGTTGGCTTTCCAAGCTGTTTTGGGCTGGAGATATGTTTCCAGATTTCCACAAAATCTGTCAGTTTGTGGTTTCTGCTAATCTAGAATTTGTTTGGAGTAATTTTTTACAGGTATTTTATGGGTTATGGGGGGAGAACCAGAGCAGGTCTTTCCTTCTACTCTGCTATCTTGGCTCCACTCCCACAAGGTAAAATTTATGTAGTATATAAATCCTTTAGCTTATCCATCCATCCATTCATCCTGTATTGATCTGTATTTCTATTTATTCATTCATCAATTTATTTATTTATTTGCTTGATCTTACTTTGATGGTATTATTATTTCAAATGGATGTGTATTTCTTTCATTCATGCAGAGCTCAACTCTTCAATTTGTAGAGTTCTTGTCCATGTTTTTTTCATAAATCTTCCACAGAGGACCCATAAGCATGTCTGGAGACAGTCAACCAGCCAACAAATATGTATTCATATCTTGGGAGAAGCAATGTGTCATGTAAATGGTTCATATTTTGCTTTTAGTTCCTATTTTATGACTAGTCCACTCTATGTAAGCTAGTCATATGAGTCCTTTAAAACTTATTTTATACTCAGATCAAGACATTGTTGATAACTTGCTGAGAACTGCTTGTGCTATAATATATATTTCAATGGACTTTTTGGTTACTTTTAATTTTTGTTCTTCTGATATCATGATTTCCCAGGATTTATAGCCATATGAGCATTCTTAGGAGAATATAGATGTAAAATATGTGGTGATCTGTCTGGCCTAATGCTGTGGGCTGCTGGGTCCACTTACCTATTCCAGGTCTTCGGTGACCAGCCAGATAAACATATGAGAGAAGAGACACCAGAGTGAAGCAGAGGTGTAGGCTTTATTATGGATACAAGCTACGTGTCAGCATGCAGGACGAGTTCTCCCCGTGGAGCCCCCTTCTCCTTCCGGAGGAGAAAGGAACCCAACCCCCAGGCTTTCCTGTCCCCATTTAAGCTCTCCAAACTGCATAGTTCACTGGTGGACACTGTGCATGCTCTCAGCCCCTTAGCCAATTAACAACAGGTGTGCTCAGACCACGGACCAATCTCAAGGGTGGGATGCTCTCCCCAGCAAGTTTCCACTGAGAAGAGGTGGAAAAACAAGATAGCTCATGTTTCACTCCTCAATTCCCAGCTGTTTTCTGGGGGGCCTCGTGAGAGCTCTGCGGTTTAGAAGCCCTCACCTTTACTTGACCTGAGACCGTTCACGTGAAAACCGAGCTTACACCCCAACAGTGATCATTGACATTCACATCCAAATGTGACCTATTTTGAGATTATCTTCCTATTGAATTCTGGGACTAACTCATTGTCTGTGGAATGGATAATCTTTTTATCTATATTATCACTAAAAAGGGATCCACTGTTCTGCACACACAAGAGCCCTAGGATATGATAGTCTTAGATGTGGAGTATGGTGATGGTGAAGCTCATGAGTAGAAAATATCTATGGCCAAAGTATAAACTCAGAAATCTTGCTTAGTAAAAGTCTTTTTCTCCTTTTTATGGAGTCTTCATTAAATTTTCCTTAGGTTTAGTTCTCTACTGGGCATATACCTTGGCATGTCCATTTCAGTGCTGCTGCTTGGTTAATTCCCAACCCTTATAGCTACTTCTACTAGCTCCAGTAGATTTTGCTATTGACTGTGGTTACTAGGGAGACCTCTTGGGACCTCATAATGTCTTGGACACCCAAGGTCACTGGAACATGGAGAACACGAAAAGAGAGGAAAGAAGAGAGAGAGAGAGAGAGAGAGAGAGAGAGAGAGAGAGAGAGAGAGAGAGAGAGAGAGAGAGAGAGAGAAACTCTCTTTTGCATTTTTCCTGTGTGATTTCCTGTGTGAAATACCTTTGTCACTAGATTATTTTGTCTCTAGACTGGACTTGTACTCTCTTTGAGGTTCTGGACTTCACTTGGTGAGCTTTTACTTCATCTTGCTCAGAACCAGGTTTCTGAGATGACTATGTTGATTACTTGTATTTGTATCCCCAGCAATTAATATAGTGCCTGACATATAGTAAGAGCTTAATAAATCATTTTTCATTCATCTTGATGCAATCAAATTTTGTTAATGATTTTAAAATCACTAGTGTATATTTTGACAATGCCTCTCTCTTTCTTTTTTTTGGCAATATTGAAAAAAAATTGCTCATCTCCAGTCTTCATCTCTCTGGTATTCTTCAAGACTTCTTATAAAGATCACTAAACAGTAGCTCAATAATCATTCCTGCCGAATGTTTCAGTACCCTGGCATATTGCTCATTTCAAATGATCTCTTCACTTAACTCAGGTGTCAGTTACTTAGTTATTTACATATATCCTCCCCAGTCTGAAGGGTATTCTTCTTAGTAGAAAAAACTGAAACAGAACCATCATTGAACAGTTCTTTCTTCTTTCTGCTTTCTACCATCATTTTATTAATTCTGAACAGTGATACCATTTGATTTCTAACTGTGCACTTGCCATCAACAAAATTTTCTTTAAATACCCATTTTGTTTTTTTCAGAATTCTTTGATTGACTCAGCTTATTCTGAAATTTTTTGTGATCCTGGCTTATTCTTACAGAACTGTGAAATTCTTTTGTAATTTGTCAGTTAACTCCCCTATTAACATCTGAGCAATTCTGTTCTTTGGTAAATCTCTCTACCCAAGGGTTTCTCTTGGGAGTATTAGAAATTGACTCATGTTTGGGTTTCCACTACAAAGGGAAAAGGGGCCTCAACTCAAAAATCAGCAACCAGATCTTTGTCAAAATTTGGTAGGTGAGTGTAATAAAGGTGGATTTTAGTGTATGTAAGATGAATTTTTGTTATTCTTTCTTAGAATTTAGTTTCCCAGGATCCATATTCATAACAATCTCTGCTTCCCAGGCTCATAGTTCAAAATATCTCTACTCTGCTTGTGTAGCATTATGTAGTGATAAATATATGAACATTTGTGCTTAAATTGTAAATATCCTCTGCATGAGATAATGTAAATTTGTGAGGCTATTGCTGGCAATATGTCTTCTTTATCTGTTTCCCTATAAAACAGGTGAGCACTAGACACTGAGTGGGGAACCCTTAAGGTTGAATGCATAAACTTGAATGCTGTGTGTGCCTTGATCAGCCCCCATTAAGACTTGGGGGGAATCTGTGTTTGCCTCATCTGATCCCCATTGAGATGTGAGGGGATTTAGGAGAGTGCACAAGCTGTTGAAAAACAAATGACTGACCCCATCAAGACATAAAGGTAGTTGCCTCTCCCTTCTCACCAGCCCTTGTGAGAAAGGTGATTAGGGAATGCTGTAGGAACTGATACTCCCATTACCAGCACCTCCCTCTTGAGAAGATGTAGTAGCAAGGACCCCAACATACACAGGAGGGCCTGCTGTACAGATACTTAGATCTGTTTTTCTAAAAGGAAATCAGCTTTTGAGGGCCAATAATCCACTTTAATCAAGCACATATATCATTCACATAGTTCAGGGGAAAAAGTCAGCACCCTGAACTTCAGAGAAAGTACAAACAGAAAAATAAAGATCAACAGACAGGGCTTTGAGCTGTCTGACCATAATAAGTACTACATACATAGTTACCAGAAAGAGAAGCACCAAGATCTACGTTTTCAAAGTTGGAGGGCTCCTTAGAAGCTTCCCAGAATCTCATTTGGCACACAAACCTTCTTCCAAAAACTAAGTCCCAAAGTAAAACCTCACCTGAGAGTATTTATATACTTTTCAAGGCTAGAAGGCAGGACTCTCTGACCCAGTGCTTCAATAGAAATTAAGAAAAGGTACTTGAGGCCTATTAACGGGTGGGGAAGATCTAATTAACATTGGTTGGTTGGTTGGTTGTTGTTCTTCATCTTTGAAGAGGACCAAAATGATATCACCACGATCAGTGAAATTTCAGTGTTTCTGACTGTGGCTGATTAGACCAATACAAACTTGGAATGCTTGACCACAGGTTGGGCACAGATAACCCATGTGAATATTTGGGGTGGATATTTCAAATTTGTGCATCCTATGTTTACTTTGTGCTGTCTCAGTTCTGCTTTGTTCATAGAGTACAGCATCCTTTCTGATGTGGGCATGCCATGCTGAGCGGTCCTGTGCCAGTGTCTCCCATATTGCACAGTCAAATCCAAAGTTCTTGAGAGAGACCTTGAGAGTGTCCTTGTATTGTTTCTTCTGGCCATCATGTGACTGCCTGCCCCATGCAGGAGACTAGACTAGAATAAAGTAAGATCATTAACCCCTCCAAAGCTTCCTTTCTGTCTTTCCTGTCTGATCATATTAAGAGTGAATCTGTGCTAATAACTCTCCTATGCGCTAGTGTTGCCTGTCTTACAGTGAGCTCCATTCCTGAGCTGTATTATCCAAATCAGATTTCCTCCCTTTCCTTACTCTATGCTCTCTTTCTCTTTGAAGTCTCTGAGAATCAAGAGGTATATTGATGGAATATGTAGGACTCTAGTTAAATCTTAAGAGAATCCTATTCCTTTGTTCTCTCTAGTGAATCTTGACACGTAACATTTTTTTGATCATTGGATCAGAGACTTAGATCTCAAAGGGGCCTTAATGGCCATCAAGCTTAACCTTCTGAGTAGTTATAGCTAAGGAAATGAAGGTACAGAGGATCTCTAGATTGCTCAAGATCACACAGTTGGTAAGGATCTAGAGCAAGATTTGAACTGAGATTTTAATGATTCCAATGGCAGTGATCTGTCTACTCCAACATGCTGCCTCTCATTTTGAGCATTACAAGGTGACAAGATCAAATGGCCCATAAAATGATGTTTCTTGTTGTCTTTGAACGATTCTGATCAGCAACTCCTTTATTTGAATCAGCCAGGCAATAAGTATTTATTAAATGCCTGCTACGTACCAGGCAATGTGCTAAGTGCTGGGTATACAAAAAAAGGTAAAAGATAGTCCTTGCTCTCAAGAAACTCACAATCTAACAGGAGAGACACAAAGTAAGCAAATATGTTTTGTTGTTGTTTCATCATTTCAGTTATATTCAACTCTTCATGACACAGCTAGCAAGTGAGACCAGATTTGAACTCAGGAAGATGAGTCTTTCTGACTTCAGGCCAGCATTTTGTCCATTGCATCACCTAACTGTTAACTGTATGGTCTTGGGTACATCATTTAACTCTATTTAGCTTAGTTTCTTCATCTATAAATGAACTGAAGAAGGAAATGGCAAACCACTCCAGTATCTATGCCAAGAAAGCCCCAAAAAGGGGCCATGAAGAGTTAGACACCCTGAAAATGACTAAACAAATAAACTATTTATAGGATAAATAGCAAATAATTAAAAGGGGGAAAGCACTAGAATTAAGAGGGATTTGTCTCTACAAACAGAACTTTCAGACCCACCTTTTACTTTGCTGCAACCTCTTTGTGTCTTCTGGATTCTTTTCTAAAACTGTCAAAGTGGGTGTGGTTTGGTCAATACATTTGTATATTAGCTCTTTAGTTATTGGGCCAATATTGCATACTAAAAGCACTAAATGTTAAATAAATGAGTTCAGGTGTCTAATCATTGTGTATATTATTATCTTCTACCTTCTTTTCAGTCACTTCATCACCACAACTGTGGAGAGTCAAAGGGAATTACAGACAACCAATAACTGTCTCATGTTTTTGTCTCATTATTTTTCATGTCCAAAATTTCATCCCTGGTAGCCAACCTTCTGATGACAGATCTCTACATATAAGTTAGCCTTGTCCTTAGATGACAGACAAAATTTGTCACTAGGCTGGTACTCCAAACCTTTCTATTTTTTTTAAAGGTTTTCCAGTGCCAATGCTTCAGTGACTTATTATATCCTTTAAGAACCCAGAAACACAAGACTGCTCTGCTTAGGCATTAGAGCAGGACTTCAGTGTAGATGGTCAGTTAAGGAATTTGTCAGTACCATGGAATGTTTTCTAGCCAAACACAAATACAGAGGAATTCCGTAGTACTGATGAGGTTTCCCCCCAAATGCTTTTATTCATAAGTGACATTATGTGACATTATATTAATTGCATTGAGTTCCCCAAAACTCCAATATCTCTTCAGTGAACTACACAGTGATACAAAAAAGATTAACTTAAACATCTAGAGTGGAAAAACAAAGTAGATGAAAAAGAAATTTTGCCCCAGAGTATGCAATGTCACTAAATGGGCAGTATTCTAGGTCCAGCTGGGAACTGAGTTACATCTGGGACCCTATGGAGTACATTTAGTGCTTCCACACTACTTGTTATGAAAACCTATTGCTTTAATTCTTATGCTTGCACTGATGCTATATGAAAAATCCTAAATTGCTATGATGTCAGAAGAATTAAGATGACAAATTACCCAAAGAAGACTAGAAAGACATGTGATGGGTATAATTAATGATTCAATAAATAAGAATTTGTTAAGCACCTACTGTATGCCTATCATTGTGCTAGGCTCTGAGGATATGAGTCAAAGAATTAAACAAGTGTAGACTCTCTTTTCATTCTATCACAAAGGACATTTCATGTCACAAGGAACAATGTCGGGTTATACAACTAGTAAGAGACTGAGTATGAATTAGAAACTAGGGTTCCCGACTCCCAATCCAGTATATAGCTGACCAAAGGGGTCAAACATGCTTCCCGCTGGCTGCATGTGGCCCATCACACTCTTGAATAGAACTCTGACAAGATTATAATGTACTGGAAAATACTTAAAATAAATAAAATTACAATAATACATAAATAATGTTACATTTTAAAACTAAGTCAATATGTGGCCTGTAGGAATCCTCAAGTATTAGTAAGTGGCCTCTGTTTCTTTTTGAGTTTGATACCACTGTATTATACTACTTCCGTAGTTGACAAGCCCTTCCATTCTTCTCCTTTACAAAGTCCTGTGAAGCACTGTACTGCAGAAATAACTCTGTGCTCTAGGTTGTGCTGGCAGGTGAATGAAAGCTCTGCTAAGGTCTATCACACTGGAATATCTTCAATGGGTCCTTGTGTCAGCTTTTATCCACTTTCTGAGGACCAGTCTAGTTAAGTTCATCATTTATTAGGGGATAAGAATTGGACTTGAATTTCATTGGCATAGAAATTTACAGAATAGGAAATTTCTTCTGTCAATGTAGATGCCCATATTGACTTTGTACTTAAAAGATTTCTCCAAACAAAGGCTCATGCCCTAAAAGCTCATTCAGTTGTATAGAAATTCTAGTCCTTGCATATTAAACACTTTTGCAGCTTTATTGGTTGATTAGATTGAACAGACTTCCCTGATCAATTTTTCTTACACATATAAGATTACTTGAAAGTTGAAACAATAGATAACTTAGTTTAATGGCTCTCTAATTATCATTAAGACCAATCCTATATCATACTTTAAGGTTTGTAGAGAACTTTAGATATACAATTTCTTCTTTGATCTTCATAGTAATTTTGTTTAATAAGTGCTATTATCATCCTGTTTTACAGATGAAGAAGCTGAACTTGAAAAATTAAGTGAGTTACCTAGGGCCACATAGATAATAAATGTTTGTGGCAGGATTTAAACCCAAGTCTTCCTAACTCCAAATCTGTGTCTACAGCTCCCATAGAGATATCAAGTGAGACATAAAGCAAGGCCACATGTATTTTACATGATCACTGAGTATATCATATATAGAGCCCCCAAATTGGACAGATTCCTTAGAGATAATAAAGTCCTCCAAATATTCCTTTGTGGATGATGTTTGCTGATTCTATTAATACATGGAATATTGCACAGAATCCTAAATAAGATAAATAATTATTCAACAGAGTTCAAACTGATCATTACACAGGACAAAACAAGTGGATGAAAAATGACATATAGATAGAATAAAAGATAGAGGTCATCCTTTAACACATATACCTTAAATAGACCCTGCTAATAGATAGGGAGCTGGGCCCAGAACGGAATGGGAGCAGACCAGATACAGAAACTGAAATTTATTTTTTGATACCAAATTTCTCCTTAACCTTTAGACCTTTCAGTAATTCAGTAGGACTATCATGAAATGCCACCCCCCAAAAAATAAAGAAAATTTTGGAACTGGAGGCCAAGTGGCTGTGGAGAGGTATCTGCTAATATTCTGGGCACAAAAATCCCTCTCTGTGTCCAGACCAGTTCACCACTGATTGTGGCACTTTGGAGGAACTGAGATCTCACAGATTCCCAGAGTATACCCTACTCTTGACAAAGGACCCAAAAGTCAAGTAACTGGGTGGGAAAATGCCCAAAAAAGGGGAAAAAATAAGACCATAGAAGATTACTTTCTGGTGAACAGATATCACCTCCCATCCTTTCAGATGTGGAAGAACAATGCTTATCATCAGGGAAAGACATAGAAGTCAAGGCTTCTGTATCCCCAACATCAAAAATAAATATTCAATGGTCTCAGGCCATGGAAGAGCTCAAAAAGGATTTTGAAAAGCAAGTTAGAGAGGTGGAGGAAAAACTGGGAAGAGAAATGAGAGTGATGCAAGAAAAGCATGAAAAGCTGGTCAAAACCTTGCTAAAGGAGATCCAGAAAAATGCTGAAGAAAATAAAACCTTGAAAAATAAGCTAACTCAATTGGCAAAAGAGGTTCAAAAAGCCAATGAGGAGAAGAATGCTTTAAAAAGCAGAATTAGCCAAATGGAAAATGAGGTTCAAAAGCTCACTGAAGAAAATAGTTCTTTCAAAATTAGAATGGAACAGATGGAGGCTAATGATTTTCTGAGAGACCAAGAAATCACAAAACAAAACCAAAAGAATGAAAAAATGGAAGAGAATTTGACATATCTCTTTGGAAAAAAAAACTGGCCTGGAAAATAGATCCAGGAGAGACAATTTAAAAATTATGGGACTACCTGAAAGCCATGACCACAAAAAGAGCCTAGACATCATCTTTCATGAAATTATCAAGGAAAACTGCCCTGACATTCTACAACCAGAGGGCAAAATAAGTATTCAAGGAATCTACCAATCACCTCCTGAAAGAGATCCAAAAAGAGAAACTCCTAGGAACATTGTGGCCAAATTCCAGAGTTCCCTGGTCAAGGAGAAAATATTGCAAGCAACTAGAAAGAAACAGTTCAAGTATTGTGGAAATACAATCAGAATAACCCAAGATCTAGCAGCTTCCACATTAAGGGATTGAAGGGCATGGAATATGATATTCCAGAAGTCAAAGGAACTAGGACTAAAACCAAGAATCACCTACCCAGCAAAACTGAATATAATACATCAGGGGAAAAATGGTCTTTCAATGAAATAGAGGACTTTCAAGTATTCTTGATGAAAAGACCAGAGCTGAAAAGAAAATTTGACTTTCAAACACAAGAATGAAGAGAAGCATGAAAAGGTAAATAGCAATGAGAATTCATAAGGGATTTACTAAAGTTGAACTGTTTACATTCCTACATGGAAAGACAATATTTGTAACTTTTGAAAATTTTCAGTATCTGGGTAGTTGGTGGGATTACACACACACACACACACACACACACACACACACACACACAGTGAATTGAATAGGATGGGATCATATCTTAAAAAAATGAAGTTAAGCAGTGAGAGAGAAATGTATTGGGAGGAGAGAGGGAGAAATGGAATGGAGCAAATTATCTCTTATAAAAGAGGCAAGCAAAAGACTTTTCAGTGGAGGGAAAAAGAGGGGAGGTGAGAGAAAAACATGAAGCTTACTCTCATCCCATCGACTAAAGGAATAAAATGCCCACTCATTTTGGTATGAAAACCTATCTTACAATACAGGAAAGTGGGGGAGAAGGGGATAAGCAAGGTGGGGGGGATGATGGAAGGCAGGGCAGTGGGAGGAGGGAGCAATATGAAGTCAATACTCTTGGGGAGAGACAGGATCCAAAGAGAGAACAGAAGTAATGGGAGGCAGGATAGGATGGAGGGAAATATAGTTAGTCTTACACAACACGACTATTATTGAAGTCATTTGCAAAACTACACAGATAGGACCTATATTGAATTGCCTGCCTTCTCAAAGGGAATGGGTGGGGAGGGAGGAATGAAGAGAAGTTGGAAGTCAAAGTGGTAGGAACAACTGTCGAGTATTGTTCTTGTTACTAGGAAATAAGGAATACAGGTAATGGGGAATAGAAAGTTACCTGACCCTATAGGACAAAAGAGAAGATGGGGACAAGGGAAAGGAGGGATGTTAGAAGAGAGGGCAGATCAGTGATAGGGGCAGTTAGAATGCTCGGTGTTTTGGGGTGGGGGAAGGGGAGAAATGGGGAGAAAATTTGGAACCCAAAATTTTGTGAGAATGAATGTAAAAAGTTAAATAAATAAATTTTTAAAAAAAGAGAAAAAAAAGTAAAATAAAGAAAATTACAGGAATATCCAAAGGTCACTGCAAGGTATGTATAACTAGGGTGCTACATGTACCAGTGATGAACTGCATAGGATAAAAGGTGTAAAGGACACTAATGGAGAGATTTCCCCTATTAAAGTGTAAACTCTTTGAGGGCAGAGATTATCTTTTGTTATTCCTTGTATTCCTAATGCTTGGCACATAGTAGATTCGTAATAAATATTGGCTGACTGAGATGTGACAGGACTGGTCATATAAAGAGAGGAAGTAGACTGGCCATTAGAGAAGGAGAAATAATGCATTGTCATTCTATGTCCTCCATTGTTATCCAGGTAATATTATGGGATGAAAAAGAAAAAAACTTCCCCTCTCCCATTGATAATTTAGGAGAAGTCAAGGACAAGGATAATACCGGATGAAAGGTCATGGATGGGTTTCCATCTGTACTGTTGAAAGGAGAACCAAGACAATGATGCCACTGAGCCACTGAAATATTGACAAATCTCTTCTCTTTGCTCAGTGGAAAGGTTGCTGTATTTAAAGTCAGAGATCCTGAATTAAAAGTACCTGCATGCCCTTGGCAAGGTCACTTCATTTCTGGGGTTTAATTTCCTCATCCATAAAATGATGAGGTTAGGCCCTCTAAAATTGTTTCCTGTAGTAATTCTATGATCTCATGACCAGATATGACATTCCTAAGTTATCCCTGTTACCATTACTGAGAAAAACCCAGGAAGATTAATACTTCTGGGGTGAGGCCTTGCTGAGACTTCTTCAGGGTGTCTCACCCACTTTTGGTGTCCACTGGTTCTCCAGCTCTCATTTGTAGCTCCAAGAAACTGTAGTCCACACAGCAGCCACATCCAATTAGCCATCATAGCAGATAGGCTAAACCAGACTGAGAGTAGCCAATAACCTTTAAACCCATTGGTGAGTTAAGATTATGCCTACCCCATGTATGTGAAGACTTCTTTAGGTGGAACGGGTGGAAGACAGCAATTTATTTCAACATCAATGAAGGCAATTGAAGCAAAAACTTAGATCTTGGTAAGACAATGAAGATGCATCACAGGCCATCACCAGTCATCCTAACTTTTGTCGTACCATTGAACTTCAATGGCTCTGGAATAGAGAGTGAGGCTGATAGGGATTTGAGCAACTCTGCATCACTTTAATCCAATTCATGTGCAAATCAAGACATCACTCATTGATGATGTCATTGGTCTTCTTTAGAAATGAAGGATGAGCAGCAGCAACTATGTCAGAACAGGAAATCAAACCGCATTGACAAATCAGTGGCATTCTTCCCTCAAACTGTTTTTTTGAAATATGTAAATACATGTAAATAAAGAGCTCTCTGGAAGCACTTGTGCAAATTTGGTTTTGTTGAATGTGAGTTGTATGTGAATGCGTGAATCTACCAGGGGGAATTTAATTCCTGTTTCAAACATGCAAGTGTGTTTCACAAAAGGGTGGTGGTAGTGAAGAAGAAGGTAATTTAATTGACTATTTTATACAATGTTTCTAATTCATGCATTCTTTTCAATGTTTTTAGGAAGGAAATAGCTTTTACTGTCCAGTAATGAACTGATTTCCTCGGGCTCTGAAATGAGGTTATGCTGGGCACTGCATTCTGTTGCTAGGCAGCCCAAACAACAGTTATGATGGATAATTTGCTTAAACATATTAAAATGGCTTTGGCTGAAGTGTTGAAATAGTTTGAAATTGCTTCAGAGAGTGTTGCATATTGCTATTTTAATAAACTGGAGCTTCAAATTTGGGATTAAGTTTAGTGAAATAAAAATAGTTTGGGGCTTTGTCGGGGGGAGACACTGAATAAAAAGTTAAATCTGGTGCATAAAGTGATGAGAGGTTTCATGTTTATTACATCTCTTCTTGCTTCCTAACCCTGGCCCACTGGTGCCTTCTTGCTCTAGTCCTGTTTTTTCTTTTCTATTCTTTCATTCCAGTCCAAATTCAGGTCTCAAGGAAAAAAATTCTGAACATTATCTTTAAAAAAAATCCATTCTGATAACATCATCTTGATCATTTTGAAACTAGTTTTGTCCATTTCATAATACTTTTCTTCCAGGACAAGAGATTTTTTTGTCCCTTTATCTTTAGTGACAAATGTGAGACAGTCAGTGGTAGTTTTAATTATTTGGAATATTAGACCTATAGCTCTTACTAATAAGTTTTCCTTTTCTTGAGGCTGTTTTTTTTTTTTTTTTAAATACTGCTGTTTTTCTCGATAGCAGTCTAAAGTCTCCAACGAGATTTTCAGAATTGTGGGCTCTCTTCTATAAAAATCACCTGTGCTCAAATGCTTCCTTCCTGAACTCACAGCTGAGTAGCTCATCCTCATTTATAGTATTCCTTTTAAAACTTCTTTGTGCAACCACATGAGCTCAACCTTCCCCAATGGATATCCTTATCTTTTACCCATCCTAAAACAACTATAAAATGTACTCCACCAAATTATTTAGAGAAACGTGATTCTGAAGTATCCAGGTTCGTGATCTAAAATAGTAATAATAATTTCTACTTATGTGAAAGATGTTAATACAGTGATTTGCAAATATATCATTTGATGTTTCCAACAGCCTTGTGAGATAAGTAGCACAAATATTATTACCTTCTTGAGGTAGTAAGGAAGCCAAGGTTGGGGAAACTACAAGAGTTTGCCCAAGATTTACATAGCTAATAAGTGACAGAGCTAGGATTTGAATCCACATCTCTTGCTTCTGAAGACTTGTCTTGTGTATTTCCTGGAGGGCTGTGAGAGCCACAGTCCATTGATAAGACCTTAATTTGAAGACCACACTTAGAGATGAAGTGAGAGGGGAGACTATGGAGATGAACATCTGTCTCATGAACAGATGTGTGTGACCTTGGTAGTAAGTGAAGATGAAGACGGGAGAGGAAGTCAATCATCTTATTCATGGAGTCTAATACCGTTTAGAATGGCTTGATGTATTTGAGATAGGAACAGGGATGAAACTAGCAGCAGGCAACGGGGGCTTTGCCCAAAGTGCCCTCAAATTTAGAGACATCAAATGTTTCCTTATTCCCTATAGGCACTGGGGGGTGGTAGGGTGGTGGAAGACTGGCTCCAGGTGTCCCACAGTCAGTATTTATCAGAGTAGGACTCAAGTCCAGATCTTGACTCTGATGTCAATTTTCTTTCCACTGTTTTTACTTAAATGACATCTTTGGGAAGGGATATCATTGAGACAAACCACTCTCTAACCCCTGGTTCTGTCAGATATTCAACTACTGACTTTATTGAATTCTGGAAAACCATGGAGGCATAACACAAACAGACAGGCATAACCTAGCATTGATACAGATCTTGCCAAGTCTGAGTGCTGTCTTCCATTTCTCCTCTTCCTATTCCCAGGTTAGATTGTAAGTCACATCATGGTTCAATCTGACAAATATTATTCCCTCCCATTGTTCTAGTAGGTTAAGTGTCAGTCATAGTTCATAGAAGTCCTACATGGTGATGGTATTTGGAATTCTTGGGTTTGGGCAGGGATATAACTCTCAGCTTACCTTCTTAACAAATAGTCCTGAGGCTTTTCAATGACTGAAGGATGTCCAGACAAATTAATCCATTCTACTAATTCTTTTCTAGGATATTTAGGAGAGCTAGAATAATGTTGTTATAACTGGGTGGAATCAGTACTCCAAATATTAGGCTAATCACACAGTTATATAGCCTGTGTTGGAGCAATCTCTTTACCTTGTTTATATTAAAATTACTCCCAAAGTCCTGGTACTAAGGAGAAGACTCTGGTTGAGTCTTTGACAGAGCAGCTGTAGCTGAACACAGCTTATCTTTCATCCAGGGAAATGCTTTTAAGAGAATCAGGCAGTGACCTTCCCCAAATCCCATACAATACTAGAGGATGGTATTTCAGCATAGCTAGAAATAATGTGCATTGGGAGATATTCAAGCTGAGTTACTTTCCATGCCTCTCTACACAGGCCTGTGGGACTTTGGCCTACTGGGTCACAGGTTTAGAAGAAATTATGGGGAAGCAGAGCCAAGATGGTGGAGTAGAGACTCATATATGCTAGCACTTCCCTCACAGCCCACAAAATACCTGTAAAAAGGACTCTCAACAAAGTCTAGAGCAGCAGAAGCCACAGAACAACAGAGAAAAAGAGGTTTCCAGGTAAAGGTCAACAGGAAAGGTCTGTCTCATGAGATGCTGAGCAGAACAGAGCACAGCCCTGGTTGCGCAGCCCTGGGAGGTACAGGACCTGAACAGACCTACAGGCAGAGTTCCTATCAGGGAAAGTCCCAGATACCTCAAAGCACACAAGCAACAGAGAAAGCTCCAAAGGTTTGTGGGGGAGGGCTTTCCCAGCTGGGCTAGAGGGAGTGGGGTTTTCCCAGCAATAGCCCCAGGTGATGGCAGAGGTCATGGCAGCAGACTGTAGGTGGCTACAGAAGCTGGGAAGCAGCCTGGATCCATTTTTCAGGCAGCTCAACTTAAAGTCTCTTGCAGTAAGGAGCATCTGATATAAACCCCAGCTCTGAATGATGGCCCACCCTCACCCAATGCCCAGGGGAACTGAGCAGCTGAGTCAAATCTCTTGACAAAGGATTCAGAAGTCAAGTACCTGGCTGGGAAAATGCTCTAAAAAGGAAAAAAAATAAGACCATAGAAGGTTACTTTCTTGGTGAACAGGTGTCTCCGCCCATCCTTTCAGATGAGGAATAACAATGCTTACTGTCACAGGAAGTTAAGATCCCTGCCTCCAGGGCCTCCAAAGTAAACTTAAATTAAGCTCAAGCAATAGAGGAGCTTGAAAAACAAGTTAGCAGCTTGCTAAAGGAGAACCAAAAAAATGCTGAGGAAAATAACAGCTTTAAAAAGAGGCTAGTGGTGGAGCCAAGATGGCAGAGTAGAAAGACCCACGTATGCTAGCTCTGAACCCACAGCCCATATATTTCCTGCAAGAAGAACTCCTCACAAATTCTGGATTACTGCAAGGCATGCAGAAACACAGTGGAAAAGATTTCCATTCCAGAGAGCCCTGGAGAGCCGTCCCCAGGGTCCATCATGCCCTGGAAAGTGAAGCCCACCCTGGAGCTGCCCTGGCCACGGCCCCAGAGGAGCAGATCTGAGCAGGCTTCAGGGACAGAATCTCCGGCGTCCGGGAAGGTCCCTCCGCCCATAGACGCTACAGGTCAGTGAGAGAGACGTCTGGGCGGGCCGAGAGGGGAGGGGGGTGTCTACGTGACTCGAGCCCCCTCGGGAGGAAGCCACTGAGGGAGCAGCAGAGGCGGCAGTGGCGGTGGCCCCCGGAACTCCCAGAGCAGCAGGCAGAAGTTCAGATCTCTGCATAAAGCCCCTGAGGGAACTGAGCCTGGGAGACAGCCCTGCCCCCACCCGCCCCATTACTGAAGTTATCTGCAGAAAGCCCCTGAGGGAACTGAGCCTGGGAGGCAGCCCTGCCCCCACCCAAGCACCAGAACTTAAGCTCACATTAAATAGCAGCCACACCTGCTTTGGAAAGCTCATTTGAATCTCAGACCCCAAGCACTAGCTAGGTGGATCTAGGCGGGGGTGCAGAGGAATCTCAGAAGTCAAGTAACTGGCTGGGAAAATGCTCAGAAAAAGGAAGCAAAATAAGACCATAGAGAGCTACTTTTATGGGGTGAAGATATTCCCGCCTTTCAATTCTGATGACGAGGAACTATTCTTATCATCAGGGAAAGACGTGGAGGTCGGGGCCTCTGTATCCCAGACATCCCAGGTAGATGTCCGGTGGGCTCAGGCCATGGAAGAGCTCAAAAAGGATTTTGAAAATCAAGTTAGACAGGTGGAGGAAAAACTGGGAAGAGAAATGAGAGAGATGCAAGAAAAGCATGAAAAATGGGTCAATACCTTGGTAAAGAGACCCAAAAAAATGCTGAAGAAAATAACACCTTGAGGGCAGAGTCAAGATGGCAGAGTAGAAAGACTCATGTATGCTAGCTCCGAACCCACAGCCCATGGATTTAATGTAAGAAGAGCTCCCCACAAGTTCTGGATCACTGCAGGGTGTGCAGAAACAGAGTGGAAGAGATTTCCATTCCAGAGAGCCCTGGAGAGCCGTCCCCAGGGTCCGTCATGCCCTGGAAAGTGGAGTCCACCCCAGCGCTGCCCTGGCCACGTGGCCGAGAGGGGCAGATCCGAGCAGGCTTCAGGGATGGAATCTCTGGCAGCGGCGAAGGTCCCTCTGCCAACAGGGGAGAAAATTTGGAACCCAAAATTTTGTGAAAATGAATGTAAAAAGTTAAATAAATAAATTTTTATTAAAAAAAATAAATAAAAAGAGGCTAACTCAATTGAAAAAGAGGTCCAAAAAGCCAATGGGGACAAGGAAGCATTAAAAAGCAGAATTAGTCAAATGGAGGAGAAGGTTCAAAAACTCACTGAACAAAATAGTTCTCTGAAAAAGAGAATTGAGTTCAGGGAAATGAATGACTATGAGATAAACCAAGCAGTTGGAAAAGAAAACCAAAAGTTTGAAAAAATAGAAGATAATGTGAAACATCTCATTGGATAAACAACTGACCTGGAAAATAGATCCAGGAGAGACAATTTAAAAATAATGGGACTATCTGAAAGCCATAATCAAAAAAGATCCTAGATGTTAATCTTCCTGAAATTATCAAGGAAAATTGTCCTGATATTCTAGAACCTGAGGGCAAAATGAATATTGAAAGAATCCACCTATCACCTCCTGAAGGAATCCACCTATCATCTCCTGAAAGAGATTCGAAAAGAGAAGCTCCTAGGAATATTGTGGCCAAATGTCAGAGTTGCAAGGTCAAGGAGAAAATACTGCAAGCAGCTAGAAAGAAACAATTCAAGTATTGTGGAAATACAATCAGGATAATACAGGATCTGGCAGCTTCAACATTAAGGGATCAAAGGGCTTGGAATAGGATATTCCAGAAGTCAAAGGAACTGGGATTAAAACCAAGAATCACCTACCTTGCAAAGCTGAGTATAATACTTCAAGGGAATAAATGGTCATTCAATGATATAGAGGACTTTTAAGCATTTGTGTTGAAAAGACCAGAACTGTACCGAAAATTTGACTTTCGAACACAAGAATCAAGAGAAACTTGAAAAGTTCCATGTCAATTGCTCCAAGTTTAGTAAGTGAAGGCACAAAGCCCAAGTTTTTGAACAAAATAGGACAGCTGACAACATCTGGTGCCATGTTAGCCAATGTGTTTCAGAGGAAGAAATAAAAAAAGAAAGGAAATTCCCAGGTAATAAACACCAAGATGGACCTCAAGGAGACTGGTTCCTTGTACCTGAAGTACTTGTCTTTTTATTTCTTCTGTTCCTGCAGTATGCTTTTATTCTAACCTCCAAAGATATTTGCACTGCTCTTGATTATTGCTGTGTATCTGTTAATTTTGGGGTTATAACTGTGATTGATAGCAAACTGAGTATCAAGTTGCTGTTCTGTGTTCTTGTCTTTGAGCATAATTTTTTTATATAGTGAAAGGTAATTTTTTTTATTTTCTGAAGGGATATAAGCAAATATCTGTACTATACACTGAACTATTACAATGGTACTTAAAATAATGTAAATTTGAAGTCATTGTTATAAAGTAATAAAAGTGGAAATTACTTATGTGTTTAAATTATGAAAGAATAATGCAGACTTTTTATTTTTTCTAAACTGACTAGAAAGAGCCACCAGCATTACTCTGTGCCTTTTTGGAATTAAGTTTGTGTCTACTCTGGGAAGTGTCCTGCACTCCATTCATTCAGCATTTCTTTAGAATACTGTGGTGAACTTGAGTTTCCAATCCTACAGTACATACATAATAAAGAAACTTTTAGCATTTCCAAGCTTTTTATGTGTACTCTTTAAGCACTGTTCCAAACTCTTTCAACACTACACATAATCAGCTTTCTGAGGAGATAAGCATAGAGGAATGGAGATTTTCATCGTTGTACTTTTGCATTGCCCAGTAGCCAAGGTGAATTTGCAACTGATGTGTAATAAATTTAAATGCATGAAGTAGATTTATCTGAGGTTGAGATGAAATAATAATTGTCTATTATACCCCAAGTCAGAATATTTCAAAAAATACTGAAATTTAATGTTCATGTAAAATGTTTTCTTCAAGGTATTATCCTCTTAAACAATTTTTTTTTGAAAAATATCTTTTAATTCCTTGTAATACACCTTTCCTGCCTCCACTGGAAAAAGAATACTGAAAAGTTTGGAATTTGGGGGGAAGTTTCCTTTTTTGTAAAAACTGACTTGGTCAAATTATTGCTGCTATTGGATATTTCCTTCATGGCCCTTTGAATTCAGTCTGTACATTTTTTAATTGCCCTTTACATGTAGTCTTAAGTCAGTGTGCAATTCCACTGAAACTTTACAATCTGTGCTTGGGGATAGATAATACAGTTAGTGGAAGGTAGAGTTTGATTGGGTTTGGGGGTTGGAAGGATTTTTTTGAAAGATATGTGATATTTTAGTAACTAAGAGAAATTCCAGATGGAACACAGTTAATGCACATCGCTAATTCTTATTTGGTATAAAATGTTTTTATGCATTTGGAACATAGTTGGAAAGCACTCATTTCATGTGAAAGATGACTTGTTACACATCATTCTCAACTATGTGAAGAGTTCACCATAGGAAAATTCTTTATGAAACCATTTCTCATATCCAGTGAAATAATTGTTGAATATTTAGTCTACCTGGGAACTGCTGGGGTTTAGGCATTCCTGAGAAATTTAAAGTGGCTACCTTTCATGTCAGATATGTTGATCTATTATAAATAAAAGGTTTTGCATAAAAAAAAGAAATTGTGTACCCAACTCTTGTTTGAAGTGCTACCAGGGAGGTGTAGGGTTGCGGAGCCCTTTGCTCACTGAGCAAGACTTGAACTTACAATGCTTTTAGAAGCTCCTGAACCAACAAAGCTTGGACCAGCAAGAGTTAGCAGTGTGTGGGGAGGACCCAAGATGGCGGAGTAGAAAGATACATATGCTAGCTCCTACCCCACAGCCCATAAAATACCTGTAAAGAAGAACTCCCAACAAATTCTGTAGCAGTGGAAGCCACAGAACAACAGAGTGGAAGACATTTCTGTTCCAGAGAGCCCTGAAAAACCAACACCAAAGGTCTGTCACGCACTGGACCTGGAGAAGAACCCAGCCCTGCCTTGGCCTTGTGGCACTGAGAGGAGCAGATCTGAGCAGGCTTTAGGGGCAGAATCTCCAGCCACACAGGCAGGTCCGTCCACCCACAGGCACCAAAGATCAGTGAGAGAGACTTTTTGGCTGGCTGAGAGGGGAGTGGGGTGTCTCCATAACTCAAGCACCCTCAGGAGGCAGCAGTGGAGGCAACAGCAGACAGGGACTCCCAAAACAGGCAGGAGCTTGGATCCATTGTTGAAGGTTTCTACATAAACCCCCTGAGGGAACTGAGCCCCATGTGGTGGCCCTGCCCCGCCCTAAGCAACTGAACTTAATCTCACACTGAATAGCGGCCCTGCCTCCTCTGAAAGCCCTGAGGCTGGGAAGCAGCATTTGAATTTCAGGCCCCAAGCACTGGCTGGGCGGATCTGGAGCCAAGGTGGGTGTGGGGAGGAATCTCAGAAGTTAAGTAACTGGCTGGGAAAATGCCCAGAAAAGGGAAAAAGAGTAAGACCATAGAAGGTTACTTTCTTCGTGAACAGATATCTCCTCCAATCCTTTCAGATGAGGAAGAACAATACTTACCATCAAGGAAAAACACAAAGGTCAAGGCTTCTGTATCCCAAACATCCAAAATAAATATTCAAAGGGCTCAGGCCATGGAAGAGCTAAGAAAGGATTTTGAAAATCAAGTGAGAGAGGTGAAGGAAAAACTGGGAAGAGAAATGAGAGAGATGCAAGAAAAGCATGAAAAGCAGGTCAAAACCTTGATAAAGGAAACCCCCAAAAATGCTGAAGAAAATAACACCTTGAAAAATAGGATAACTCAATTGGCAAAAGAGGTTCAAAAAAGCTAATGAGGAGAAGAATGCTTTAAAAAGCAGAATTAGCCAAATGGAAAATGAGGTTCAAAAGCTCACTGAAGAAAATAGTTCTTTGAAAATTAGAATGGAACAGATGGAGGCTAATGATTTTCTGAGAGACCAAGAAATCACAAAACAAAACCAAAAGAATGAAAAAAATGGAAGAGAATTTTGACATATCTCTTTGGAAAAAAAACTGACCTGGAAAATAGATCCAGGAGAGACAATTTAAAAATTATGGGACTACCTGAAAGCCATGACCACAAAAAGAGCCTAGACATCATCTTTCATGAAATTGTCAAGGAAAGCTGCCCTGATATTCTAGAACCAGAGGGCAAAATAAGTATTCAAGGAATCCACCAATCACCTCCTGAAAGAGATCCAAAAAGAGAAACTCCTAGGAACATTGTGGCCAAATTCCAGAATTCCCTGGTCAAGGAGAAAATATTGCAAGCAACTAGAAAGAAACAATTCAAGTATTGTGGAAATACAATCAGAATAACCCAAGATCTAGCAGCTTCTACATTAAGGGATCGAAGGGAGTGGAATATGATATTCCAGAAGTCAAAGGAACTAGGACTAAAACCAAGAATACCTATCCAGCAAAACTGAATATAATACTTCAGGGGAAAAATGGTCTTTCAATGAAATAGAGGACTTTTAAGCATTCGTGTTGAAAAGACCAGAACTGTACAGAAAATTTGACTTTCAAACGCAAGAATGAAGAGAAGCATGAAAAGGTAAACAGCTAAGAGAAGTCATAAGGGATTTACTAAAGTTGAACTGTTTACATTCCTACATGGAAAGACAATATTTGTAACTTCTGAAAATTTTCAGTATCTGGGCAGTTGATGGGATTACATACACACACACACACACACGCATGCACACAAACACACACAGAGACAGAGAGCACAGAGTGAATTGAATAGGATGGGATCATATCTTTAAAAACGTGAAGTTAAGCAGTGAGAGAGAAATGTATTGGGAGGAGAGAGGGAGAAATGGAATGGGGCAAATTATCTCTCATAGAAGAGGCAGGCAGGAGACTTTTTAGTGGAGAGAAAAAGAGGAGAGGTGAGAGAAAAACATGAAGCTTACTCTCATCACATTCGACTAAAGGAAGGAATAAAAGGCACACTCATTTTGGTACGAAAACCTATCTTACAATACAGGAAAGTGGGGGAGAAGAGGGCAAGCAGGGTGGGGGAGATGATGGAAGGGAGGGCAATGGGAGGAGGGAGCAATTTAAAGTCAACACTCTTGGGGAGGGACAGGATCAAAAGAGAGAATAGAAGCAATGGGGGGGCAGGATAGGATGAAGGGAAATATAGTTAGTCTTACACAACACGACTATTATCGAAGTCATTTGCAAAACTACATAGATATGGCCTATATTGAATTGCCTGCCTTCCCAAAGGGAATGGGTGGGGAGGGAGAGATGAGGAGAATTTGGAACTCAAAGTTTTAGGAACAACTGTTGAGTATTGTTCTTGCTACTAGAAAATAAGAAATACAGTTAATGGGGAATAGAAAGTTATCTGGCCCTACAGGACAAAAGAGAAGATGGGGACAAGGGAAGGGAGGGATGATGGAAGAGAGGGAAGATTGGTGATAGGGGAGATTAGAATGCTTGGTGTATTGGGGTGGGGGGAGGGGACAAATGGGAAGAAATTTGGAACCCAACATTTTGTGAAAATGAATGTAAAAAAGTTAAATAAATAAACAAAAATAGATAATAATAATAATAATAATAATAATAATAATAAAAGAGCAGTGTGAGAATTTGACTTTTAGGGTCAGCAATAAGGTTAGTGCATATACTCAGTTTCTCATCCTACTCACTTCCCAAGACCTACTCCTCCACCCAGTATCAGTCACACACATCCTTGATCTTGCCATCACTCACAATGTATCACTTCTACGTTCAAGAAGTCTGAAATCCCCTCAGCTGACCATATGTGTTGATTTTTGACCTTTCCCTCTGCCTTCCCTTATAAAACCCTACTCCCTGTCTGCATCCTGGCCTCCTACTTCTTGGCCCCTCATTTTTTTCCCCAGGCCATCTTCCTGGATGTCTCACGATATGAAACTCTATTTCTTGTCTCTAGGCATTTTATTTGGCTTACCCCCATGTCTGGAATGCTAATTGTCCCCTACTTTGCTGCTGAACTCTCTGACTTCCTTTAAATCCCAATGAAAATCAAATCTTTAACTGGAATCCTTCCTTAACCCCTCTTAATTCCAATACTTTCCATCTGTTCATTATTTCCTATTTATTTGTATATAGTTTGCTTTGTATATATTTGTTTGCATGTGGTCTCTGTCTTTGACTGTAAGCTCCTGTCTTTTGTCTCTTTTTAGCACAGTGTCCAGCACGTAGTAGGTGCTTTATAATGTTTATGAATTGATTGAAGGGCTACTACCAGGACGGATCATCTTTAGGTTAAGGAAACTACCAGAGATCTGGTCATACAGAGAAACTTATGTTAGGTGTATCATGTAGTAACTGTCAGAGGCATCTCCTCTTTTACCAAGGGGACTAGGTGTAGTGAGGGCCTGTCAAACAAGTACCACCCAGTCAGGTGTGGCGGGAGCACTATTGATTGATGATGAGAAGTCTCAGGGTTAGTTCTTGAGATGATAATTAGGAAATCCTAAGATCGTGAGCAAAGATCCCCAGTACTGAAAGTGCTGGGCTTTTATGACCACTGCTTAGAGTAAATGGATCAAAGATTATTTCAATAGGCTTGGCTAGATTGTTCCCAAATTGATCCACCATAACAAGAATATCTCATGAAAAGTACTCTCTTAGGCTGCAGGAGGGGCTTGTCCAATTTATCTAAGTCCCTTGCCTTTTTTTGGATTGCCAAATGGGTGCTTAAAACTGGTTGGAATTGAAATCTACTTGAGGTTCTAGAAAAAGACCTTCATATTGTCCAGCAGGAGATATTTCCTAGGCTATAAGGTGTGGATCCAGTATGAAGATTGTTCAGTCACTTTGACCTGGGGAGCCCCCAGGGTGGAGGAACATAAATATCAGTGCTCAGGCAGAAACCTTGGGAATTACTAGTAAAGCAAACTGGAGAATTCATTGTGCAGCTAGTCATGAGGCTAATTCTCCCCATTTCTAGAGATAATTATTTGTTTTGAGCAAGGCTTAACATGATCCCCAGAGAGAAGCTAGTTCTCTAGAGAGGTCTGTTCCAAATGTAGTACATAGCGACCTTTGACTCCAACTTGTACAGTTGGAGGGCCTGCGGGGCAGCAAGTGGCTCAGTCTTTCATTGTCTGAGCTTGGGGAAAAAGGAAGGGAAGGAGGGAAAGCAGGAAAGGCAAAGGAAAACAATGGGATTTACTTTCCACTAGGACACATGGCAAAACTGTCTGATTTCTACCTCTAAAAGAGGCAAGGGCACTAGAAGATGAGAATTACAGGCGTTTAATAGTGCCTGAGGAATGGAACCACACTGGGAAATGTCATGATCTGAGAGAATAAATAGATGCTGTGTGGGGTCAATCTTGACTCAGGTGAATACAAGGCCTAGCAAGAGCTGCAAAGAGTTCATAGCAACTTTCCAAAGCCAGAGGGGTCAACATGGTTTAAGTCAGGCAAAGATTGCAAGTAGAATAATAACTGTGAGCAAAATGATGATTTGCATCATGCATCATCTTTGAAACTATGTGTGCATGTGTGTGTGTGTGTGTGTGTGTGTGTGTGTATCATGCCAGTAGCATAACCTAGACCCTCTATAGGCAATGATTCTCTTGCACCCACACAGCTCCCTTGTTGGTTCATTCTGATTTCCTTTTTTGTGCTTCAACCTACTTTCTGTATCTCTGGCATCTTTCTGTTCCACCCCCTGCCCCCCATCCCTTTATTTCTGCAAAGGATTGAAACTCTGTCAAGGATTAGGCATCAGAGAAGGGCATGGCTAGTACAGGGTTCCAAGGAGACAATTTTCCATTGCTTCAGTGTGGTGAAATTGTACTTCACATAGCATTGGATAGAAGTACATTACATTCTAAAGTATTTCTTTCCTTGAAAATGCCCTCAGTGGCAGTGGAGCAGATGAGTTTCCATGGCACCCTTAACTGAAACATCTTGCCAGAACGAATCAGCCTCATCATTAAGATGCTGGCATAGTGGTTCCTCAAGAAAATAGCTCTCTCATGTCATATAAATACAGCCAGAGTTTCATTGTCCAGCCTATCAAAATGTGATGGATTGCCTTCTCCCTGGAAAGGTGAATGAATCACTGCTTCCTCAGAAACTGTAATGACCATTAGTTTTAAGAACCTACACGGGCAGCCTGGAGGGGTCCATCTAACAAAAAAGAGGGAAGAGAAATAAAGAACATAGAAAGAAAAGTAAGTTACGAAAAAAATGATGTTTATACACAAAATGTGTGAGAATTCGTGTGACACGTGTACAATCTATGGGTCCTATTAACCTTAAACATAAGCTTCTGAAGGAAGGAACCATGTCATATATGTTGGGTAGAGTGTTAGCCAACTGGATAGCAGAATTGACTTCTTATCAGGGGTTGTGCTCAGACTGAATATGATTTTGAGAATCACAGAATCACTTAATTACAGGACTCAATCTCAGAGTTAAAGAGAATCCCAGAGACCATCTAGTCTAATGTGTAAGAGAATTAGACCTCCTCTGAAGACCAAACATTTTTTTTTCACCATTGCATGGTGTAGTCTCCGGAGTATAGAATCTTTGGTTTGCATGGCAGGAGGCTTTTACTTGACTCTAAGGAGGAGCAGTATATAGTCAGATCTGGTACCTACAGTATCACCTCCTGGATGGGTCACTATCCCTGCTACACCATCCCTCATATATAATCAGTCCATTTAGGGTAACATAGGCCAAAATACATTTGATTATGTATACTGTATGTATAATAATACTGGCTCATTATATAATTATATATAATATATTATTATATATTTATAATGTAACATGATAAACTATATATAATATATATACATATATTATATGTAATAACACTGGCTTATTAGGTGTGTGAACTTGGCCAATCCTGACTTTTCCATTTACTATCTGTATTGACTTTTTTTGTATGTGTAGGGCAATCAGGTTTAAGTTACTTGCCCAGGGTCATACAAGTAGTGTCAAGTGTCTGAGTTTGGATTTGAACTCAGGTCCTCCTGACTCCAGGGTGGGTGCTCTTTGCACTGCACCATCTAGCTTCTCCTATCTATGTGACATTTGACTTGTCTTATCTCTTATCTCTCTAGACTTCAGTTTTTTTCATCTGTAAAATGAAGGTTCAAACTTGATGATCTATGAGATCCCTTCCAGCTCTAAACCTATGGGTGCTACTAAATAATGTAATGTAATAAAATTAAAATGATAGGGAAGGGGCTGTATTTTCCTCCTGTGGTATGGTATGACTATTCTAACCAGTTCTGACAGAAGCCTGCTTCCTGCTTTCCATCCAAATGGGGTGGAAGAAAGGAGATTCCTAGTGTCATCTCTGATGCCATGTTGCTCAATATCTATATATTTTTGACACTTAAAAGCTATATCCTTTAATAATAAAATCAAGCACTTACATCTTTAAGATATACAAAGGGTTTTCCTCACAACATTCTGGTGACGGTGGTAGTACATGTATTATTATGCCCATTTTTTGGAGGAAAAATCCAAGGCCCAGACATGATTTGCCAGTATTACACAATTAGCTAGAATTCCAACATAGAAATGCTGACTACACAACTTTTTTTTTTTAAAGATACTGTGCTGTTTGATACTACACTTCATTGGTATCATCATTAATGTTGAATGTGATTTTACTTGAGAGTGTTCTCCTTTTCTGAGTCACAAGATAGAATTAAAATATATCTATATATTTCTTATGATTGATTCAATACCTTGCTCTATGTCCATATGAGTAAATAAATGCTCATGATAGAAAAGCTGTTGACCAGTCCTGCCCTCCCTCCCCCTTCTCCACTCTAGGGCCTTGTGATGGTATCCTTTGGAGTCATTAGAGACCTCTAGCAGAGATAACACTGCACAAAAAGCCTGCCATCATTTCGCCTCATCTTAAAATTCAGGCAACAGTTAACAGATGATGTCTTAAAAAATATTCTGTTTGGATGTTTAGTGGTGACATCATTTATGGACAGGTACAAAGAATGTGACAGTATTTGTTGGTCTCCAGAATTCAGATAATGCAGATAATTTTGAAGAAGAAATGCAGGGACTATGGTGATGGTGATATCAGCAAAGTACTCTTTAGATAGAGCCATAACTAGGGTAGTATGGTTGGTGCTTTGCTCAAGGGCAATGCATTTACAAGGTGCCACATTTGGAGCATGTTGATAACGTTTGCAATCTTTCAACAGGGTCTAGCACCACATTGACAAGAATCAATAGTTTATTAGTTTCTCCTGGGAAGCAAGGATCCATACCTAGACTAGCCTGTGAGTGAACTGTGGTGGTGGATGGACTGCTTACATCTTCCCTCTCTATTTTAGCACTGATGAGACAATATGGTGTAACACCAATGCAGTGAATATATATATATATATATACATATATATATGTATATATATATATATATATATATGTATGTATTCCCAAAGTTTATTTGCAAAATATAATAAACTTTCCTCCTCCAAGACAAGACCAAAATATTTATTTGGAACATTGCTATTAGGATGCCAGAAGGCAAGATTTAGTAAGGTAGTCATCACCAATCCAGAGAGTACCAACATTTCTCTCTATCAAGCTTCCCTGCAAACAGGTTACCCTAGGCAAGTTCTTCTCTCTGCCTGTTTCTCCTTCCACCTGTTTCTCTCTCTGCTTACTTATCTTTCTGCCCACACCTTTCCCTTCAAGCAATAAAATATATACTGCTTCTAATCAAAAACTCAATATTTCATTGACTTAGGGCTGAGAAGCTTGGAAATCAGCACTTAATTGGAAAAGTGTGCCAGGGCTCCATGTGAGGCCTGTTAATGGGCAGGAAAGATTTTATATCCCATTAACCTTACAAATGGCCAAGACTTTCTCTCCATCTCCAGACCAGGCTGTCACAGAGGTCCACCAGCTGCTGCATCTGCCTTTTCTCTCTCTTCCCCTGGAGAATCACTGATATAGATAGAGCTGGGATGACAGGTGAGCAACTACCCCATGATAACCCACTCCTGGAGACTACTTTCACCATTCTGTTGACAGGTGCTGCTTTACCACTAGCACCTTTCTGTCTTCTTCCTTAGAACAATATAAAGTACTATCAGCTCCCTTTAAATTTCTCACCTCAAAAAAATGTCTGACCCCAATCATACTACTCTAGCTGTGATATTACCATAAGTGCAAGAAGAAGTCAGAGAAAGGAGCTCATAGGGCAAGTTTAAGGCTAATACAGGAATCTAAGAATTCAAGCAGGAGTGCAGCTTGCCCCTCTGACCAGTGGTGAATCTGAAACAGAGTAAAGAGAAAGACTTCAACATGACTGCCAGCAGCAGTGGTATGTTTATACCTAAGAACAAAACTTACTTCCTAGATAAATTGAATTCAGCAACTTGATTAAATAGATATTTTCTGAACATCTACCATGTTCAGGGACAAAGGGGCTAGGATCTTTCAGGAAGTGTGAAAAGATCACTAGATCTGGAGTCCCAAGGCCTGAGTTTGAGTCCCGGCTTATTAGTACCAGACACATAGTATATAATTAGCATGTGATAAATGCCTGTTGATAGAATGATTACAAAAAAGATTCATTTAAGGGTTGTCGTGAGGATAAAACAGTAAATCACTTGAAAATGTAATGAGTTGTTATTTTTATAATTAATAAATAGAATTCTGTTTCTTTTAGAGACAATTTTCCTTTCTAAGGAATATTTAAAATTAGTTGCTTTGCAGAATATTCTTTGGCAATTTATAAATATATCATTGAAGAGGAGCAAAGAATATTTCGTACTTAAATTTACCTATGTACAACATATATATATGTTTATATATATAAAATACATACATAAACACATGTATATTCACACACATATACACACACACACATACTATTATTGTTTATTTAGTCATTTTCCAGTCATATCTGACTCTTTGTGATCTTTTTGGGATTTTCTTGGCAAAGATACTATTCTTGACAAAAATGGTTTGCCATTTTCTTTCCCAGTTTGTTGAGGAAATGGAGGCAAATAATGTGAAAAGACTTGCTTAGGGTCACATAGTTGTTTGAGGACAGATTTGAACTCAGGAAGATGAGTTTTCCTGACTCCAGGCTTGGTACTCTGTCTACTGCACCAACTAGCTGCTCATGCACACTAAACTTAAAACTGCAATAAATCTTTGGGGTGTGTGTGTGTGTATTTCTTTGTGTGTGTTTATGAAATCTAATCTTCATAAAAGGCAGATGCAGGGCTAACTTTAGGCAATAACTAAGCAAGACCAATGTTCTCTGAATAATTTAGATACCTGACTTCATTCATTTAAATTATTTGTAATTAAGGCTTTTAAGATGGGGGAATCAAAATAATAAAGTTATTAATTCATGTCCCAAAGCTATCTATGAAGTTTATGATGACTCAAACAATCATTTAGCAAGCATTATTAATGATCTTATGTTTGCCAGATACTGTTTTAGGTCTGAAGGTAGAGGAAAAAACAAAACCTTGCCCTCAAGGAGTTTACATTTTATTAGTGTTACAGTAGAAGGAACTCTGGTGGATTTGAGTTCAAATTCCACATGTTACATACTCTCTGTGTGACCCTGGGCAAATCACTTAACATACCTGGCCCTCAGTATCTAATATCCCTTTGCTTGTCAAACTCTTAGAAAAAAGATTTTTTATATTTATTGCTTTCCCTTTCTTGTAATCCCAACCCTGGTAATCTGATTTACAGCCCACTACTTGATTGAAATTGCTTTCTCCATGTTTCCCGACAATTTCTAAATCCACTGGCCTTTTCTCAGTCCCCATTCTCTTGATTTCTCTGTAGCGTTTGACATGTTGAGTCTCTGCTGGATACGCTCTCCTGTCTGGATAATGTAACACTGATTTCTGCTAGTTCTCCTCCTGTCTCTCTGACTGTTCCTTCCAGATGCTTTTCCTGCATCATAATTCTTATTTTTACTCTTTGTGTAACCCAGGGTTCAGTCTTGGCGATCCCTCTAGCTCTCATATATTTATTCATTATATTTATGCAGATTTCCCACACATTTATATATCTAGCAGTCCTCTCTCTCAGGGGTACCAGGTGAACATCATCAATAGCCTGCTGGAAATCTACAACTACACATCCCATAAAAACCTCAAACTCCCCCTCCTCAAAAAAACCCAACTTTACCCCTAAACTCACCAGTCTTCTTGAATTTACTGTTTCTGTTAAGGGTACTATCTATTCAGCTGTGTTCACAAATTAGGAGTCATCCTTGCTTGAGGATATTACTCCTCTGCTCAGCAACTTTCTGTGGCTTCCTTTTGCTTTTAGGATAAAATAAAAATTCCTCTGTTTGACATTTAAAGCCCTTTACAATCTCACTGTATCCTGTCTTCCTAGACTGATCTCACATTCCTCTCCCTCATATATTCTAATGCATGTTCCAGTCAAACTGGCTTCTTTACTGTTCCCTATACATGACATTTCTTTTCCCACCTCCTAAGTTTGCACAGGTCATTCCCTTATGCCTGGAACGTTCTCCCTACTCTTCTCTACCTTTTGGAATTCCAAGCTCCTTTCAAAGCTCAACTAAAGTCAACTGCGATAGAAGGCCTTTCTCGATCCTACAAGTTTTCCCCAATTAAGTTGTATTTGTTTATCCACATATCACAAATGACAGAAGTGTGAGAAATATAATTTCCTATTGTTTTCTGATTCAAAGGAAATCATTTGATTCAGTTTAGCCAATTTCAGCCTTGAAGTTTCTCCTTCCACAAACTGCTTCCCATCTTAAATTCATACATAATTACCTGATAGACATAACTTCAGAGGTCACTCTGAGTACCAATCCTTTATCAATATCAAAGGAGGCATAAAGCAGGGAGATATTTTGCCAAAGGTATTCATTACTGTCAAAGAGGATGTCTTGTCTTCTGGGGGATGTCTTCTAAATAGAAGGGAATTTTTCAAAAGAAAATTCGTAAGACTTTCTATATTCTTCTTATTTAGGGAAAGTATTGTGCCTCCTTAGTGAGCTCCATGACCACTCTAAGGAGCGTAGACTACAAAAGTTGGTATTTATACAGCATTATCAAAATTTATAAACACGGAGTAGTAGTTAGAAGGCCACCCTTGAAGTCAGACTTGTGTTCAGATTCTACCTCTGAAATATACAAACTGTATGACCACAGACAAGTCTATGATCTTTTAGTGACAGTAAAATTAAATGTAACAGATTATTTGCTAATCTACATTGATAGAGGGAAATTTCACTCTGGGAGTTTTATCACAGCTATGCGATCATATTTCTGTATGAATGTTTTTTGCAGAATGTTTTACATAATTATATTCTCTAATTATCAACTCTATAAGGAAGGTACTACAGGTGTTATTATTCCCTTGTCACAGATTAAGTAACTAAGAGAGATTAGGTAAATTGATCAAGGTTGCTCAGCTGATTATCTCAAAACCAGACCTCTTCTCACTCAAAGCCCAGTATATTTTCTATTATTCCATGCTACCCAGTAATTCATAGAGGAAAAACTAAGTGGATGAAAAATGTATACTATTCAGATTATGACATGTAGTTGGGTGGGAGATTCATTGATTTAGTTCATCAGTATATATATATATTAGACATCACTACAGAGAAATGATTTAGGCCCAGATTTAAATAGGAAAGCAGAAAGGAGGAGCAACAATAGGAGAGAAAGATGAATTATATTTGGTAAATTTGATCGTACCTCCTTTTTAAAATTAAATTTTATTTTTTCATTAAATAATAATTGATTTTTCCCTTTCCCCATTCCCTCACCATCAATGGGAAAAACAGTCCTTAAGACAAATATGAATAATCAAGCAAAAAAAATTCCCTAGTTGGTCCAAACAATATATTTTTTTATTCCGTATCTTGAGTCTCTTGCCTTTTTTCTAGGAGATGAATAGCATGCTTCCTCACTTGTTTTCTGGAATCATAATTGAGCTCTGCATTCATCATAGTTCTTATAGTTCTCAAAGATGTTTGTTTTCAGAGTACCATTGCTATGTATAAAAGGTTCTACTATTTTTGCTCACTTGGTATTGGTTCATGCAAGTTTTCCTAGGTTTCTGTCAAGCTATTCCTTTTTATTTCTTATGGCTCAATAATATATTTGTGTACTATAATCTGGGCAACTATTTCACAAATTATGGACATCCCCTCAGTTTCTAGTTCTTTGTTACTGCAAAAAGAGCTTCTGTAAATATTTTTTTATGTATCAATCTCTTTCCTTTCTGTCTAATCTCTTTGTGGTATTGGGCTAATAGAGATACTATTAGATCAAAGGATATGCAAAATATAGCAACTTTTATGTCATAGTTCCAAATCATTTTCCAAGATGACTATATCAATTCAGAGTCCCTTCAACATTTGTCACTTTTCAATTTGACAATCTAATGGATATGAGGTGAAACCTCAGTGTCTTAGGGCTTTCAATGATCCCAACTTGATCTTTGATACTAAAGTCCATCTTTGTAATGCTAATATTTTCCTGAAGGTTTTATTCTGATGAAAATAATAGAGCACCATGATCTCTGGAAGGTCAAAATTGCAATCAACACAAAAGCCAACAGAAAGTCTCATGGTCTCCATAAGTGTGTATACACTACTTACGCTATTGTGCATAAGCTACCTATGGTAACTCAAGCAGTAGTAAAATAAATATTACTTCATGTATAACATATAAAAGTAATATAAAAGATTATGTCCATGAAAGACATGATTAACAAAGGGAGGTTTCTGGTCATATAATAAGAACAAGTTATAATGTATAGCTGTGTGTAGGTATGAGTTGTATTTGTAATCAGAAAAGTCCCAGAAGGAGACTTCACTTGCATTGGATAGATCTTCTATGAAAGATTATGTAAATGCACAAGAAGTAAATGAATGGGTGGCAATCTATCCTAATGGAAGGTGGTCTTGTACAGGGTGAAAATACTGATTCTGGAATCAGTCACTTTGGGTTGAAATCTCACCTCTGACATTTATTACCTTTGTGACATTGGGCTAGTCACTTAAATTTCCTAAGCCTTGTTTTCATCATTTGTCAAATGAAGAGCTTATACTAGATGGCCTCTGAGGTCTGACTTTATGTTGATAATTCTATGAGGACTTGAATTCATTGAAGTCAGTTATCCATTGAAATATTAAAGTCTAACATCACACTTTTCCAAAGTCAATATTAAGTACTTATCAGAAAATAGAAAGTAATTTTCCATTGATATGGCCTATGAACAAAAGACTGCTCAACAATTTAGAAGTCATTTTGTGGCATTCTTGGCCATTCGTTAAAATATATCTTTTTAGTTCAAGCTGACTTAAAAAGGCCCAAGGTTTCTCTTCACTAGTATGCCTTGTCACCAGCCCCTTTTCTAGAATCACTCCTTGAAAAGTCTCACATCTTTTTCTTTCAACTAGGAATTTCTTTTGTTGCAAGCCTATCTGACATTTCAACTCCTTCCCTGCTGGGAGGTCCTGTAAAATGACAGAATTCAAACTGAGACCCAGAATTATTCCAAGGTACCTAGAAGTTAATGCAGAGACAGCTATTTTTAAAAAATGTGATTAAAAATTCACTTACATATCCACACATATGCCAATGATACAAAAATTACTGGAAATAACTCAGTTTCAGGTTCTAAATTTTGATGGACAGAACATATTCTTACATTTTGCACCGCAAATGTTTCTTTTATAGGAACAGCTTAACTAGAAATGTTTTTAAAATAAGCTCAATTATTTTTGCCTTCCATGCTAAACTTCTCACCTGTGACAAATAAGGTTGGTGCTTTATTTCCAAGTTTAAAAATAATTATGTTTTTGTTTTATTATGTTTCACTTGTTTATAATCATTAGACTGGGTGCATTAGGTTATAAATTTCTAGAGGAAAATGTAAAGCATTTTAATTCTTTTTTTCTTAGCACCTAGGACAGCACCATGGCCACTGCTCCATTTATACATGAGGTATCTGTTATATAGAGCTCAGAGCAAAGTATTTGGGGGAAGTACAAATATAATTAAGACATCATCCTTACCCTAATTGAACTTATGAATACTGGCAGTAATGGAGAAAAGGATGATAATGATGATAAAGAGATGATGAAGAGGATGAAAGAAAGCAGGGATCACTTGATATGTTACTTTTGTGTATTCTGATTTTCTGTTAATAGTTAGTGGAAGACAGGCAGGGTGGTAAATGACTATAATCCATGCTGCTTGGGAGGATGAGGCTGGTGGATCTCTTGAGCTTGGGTCTTCTGGGCTGTAGTAAGTTAGGCTAATAGGATGTCTACTCTAAGTTTTGTATTAATATGGGGAATTCCTGACAGGGGGAAGGTGATCAGGTTGTTTAAGGAGGGGCAAACTGACCCAGGTCAGAAGTAGAGCAGATCAAAGTTGCCATGCTGATTGCAGTGGCATTAAGTCCAAGTGTGGCCCTATACTTCCAGCTTAAGAAAAATAGGGAGACTCAGACTTTTAAAACAAAGAGTTAATGGCCTCTAATATCATTGTTGCCATCTCTATCTTTGAGGGAGATCAACTCTGACTCCAAAGTCAAGGAAAACCTTAACATTGGGTACAGAAAAAATATTATCACAAGGTACAAATTCAAATTTCAACAAATTCAAGAACAAATGAATGATGACGTAATTCAGACTTAGTACCTGAATTTGCTATGAATACTAAGTTATTTTGAAACTAAGTTATTTACTGATTTTGTGAGACAGTTTTATTGGTGTGTTGAACTCTCAATGAGGAAATTTCCTTTATCCATCCAGGTTATTACCTGATCTGTCATCTTTCATCTGGCAGAGCACTGTAAGCATTCAATAACTTTCCAGACAGTATGTGTTAGAGGCAGAATTTGAATGCAGGTCTTTCTTACTCCAAAGCTAACTCTAGCACTATGCCACAATCTCACTTTAGTTTTTGTGTCTTGAGAAAATGTATATCAATATCTATGTATGTCGCATTAATTGACCATCAAACGTATTTGACATTTTTAATATAACTGTGTCAATGCATGAATCTAATCTTTAAGGAACTGCTTCTTTGATTTTTAAAAAATCCAAGTTTAATAAAAAGATTTAATGAAAATATCTTATTTGAAGAAGATTCTGTACTTCTCAAAATGGTTTCATATCTGTGATCTCTTGTGAGTTTCGTGAAAACTCTTTAATATTGGTAGATAAAGCACAGGACTTGGAACCAGGGAGATCTGACTTCAAATCCCACTTCGGATGCTTACTATCAATGTGACCCTGGGTAAATCACTTAACCTCTCAGTTTCAGATTCCTCTTCTCTAGTGTAAGGATAATAATAACTTCTACTTCATAGGGTTTTCTTGTGAGATTCAGATGAGATCCTGTGGATTAGCAACTTTACAAACCTGAAATGTCATATTAAGGGCACCTATTATCACTAATACTCTATCCACTTTACAGAATGGACACCAGAAGACAAAGTTATTTATTCAAGTTCATGCAGCAAACATTTCAGAGGCAGGACTAGAATACAGCTCTTCTGACTTAGTTTTAAAACTATCACTCATTTTAAGCTCCAAGTGAATTTGTAAGTATGTATTCTGCAGTCACGGTACATCAAATCATCACTTTCCAGGACACTGAAACCTCTGACAACTTTCCATGGTGGCATTTATTTCTGTGAAAAATGCCAGACATTTGAATACCACCTGCTGCTCAGCACAAAAATCCAGTTGGTGCTATGGTAACCACCTCTTACAGAACATCCTTCAGTTCTCTGTATACAGGGTGAGCTGCCCACATGGTGGGCCAGACAAATGTCACTGAAGAGACAGGTGAAATATAGGCAGCTGGTCACCAAACCACATAGATGCCCTACTTGAGAATTATTGAATATCCTTGTTGTTGAACATTTTGCTTCCAGTGGCTCTTTTTCCAGGTTCTTTGCTATTACTACTGAAGCCATCTCTTACAGTGGCAATCACTATTCATAGCTATAGTGATAACTTTACTACATAAGAAACACTAAGTCACTTCCTTTCAGTGTTTTAGTGGGTATTAAGTTTCTAGGGATATAGATTTCTTCTCTCCCATTTGTCCCTATATCACTCTTTTGCTCAGAAAGCTTCAGTTACTCCCAATCACCTCAAAGATGAAATACAAACTCTGTAACCTGGCACTTAAGGTCCTTCACAATTGATCTTTCAGGTCCACATTATTCCTTATTTCCACACTCATTGTTTCAGCCAAACTGAGTTACAAGCTAGTCTCTGAACTCTAAATTCTGTCTCTTACATCTTTGCATTTGTATACGCCTACTTTCTCTCCTCCTCCCAAATATCCCGGTCCCTGGAATGTATTCCCTGCTTCTCTCTACCTAAATTCAAAAGCAGATTATTTGACCCTACATTAAAACACATTTATCATATTCTTTCTGGACAGGTCAAGTACTATTATGTTTTTGCCTTTATATATCTCCAGTGCCCTACATAATGTCTTGTATGTAGGAAGTGGTGATAATTATTTCTTGAATTGAACCTTTGTGGTTATTCAGGTCCAGTGTGGTACATGGATGCAATAACTGCCTGTGTTCTTCATCTTCTAAAAGTTGGATCATGGGGGAAACTTACACTATACTGGTATGTGAAGTTATGTGCTACCACAGCGACCAGATGTCACTATTTCTTGAGTTTACTGTTACCATTCGAGGGAAAGCGTATTCAAGAAACCCAGATTTCTGCCATCACTTTAATTTTCCAGATCCTACTTACCTCTCAGGTACCACTGCCGCATTCTCACAACTATAGAGTGGGGTAAATGCTTTCTTTTTTTTTTCTTCTTTCCTTTTACATTATCCTTCACTTCTTTGTATATGCATTCCAAATCACTTGTCCTCTCTTTCATTTCTTTGGTGAGATTTGTGATTGTCAACATAAGTTTCTCTATTCTGCCAATTATTTCTGCTGTGCAGACCATAAATTCTGCTCTCACACTTTCGTTTCTCTTTTAAACCACTTAGGAACAGAGTGTTGTAGTTCCACATTCTCAAAATACACAGAGTCCTCTGTCTCATCAAGTGTTGAGTTGCATTCCTTTGTTTTTCAATATTTATTCATAAATGCCTGAATTGTTTACAAACTTCAGAGGCCATATTTCCTTCTGCTGTTAATGTTTTTCCTTTTGGTTTATCTGCTTATGGTTAAGGTCTTTCAGTTTTCTTACTCTTGAGATCTTTGGTTATTTCCATCTTTTTTCCTTTATCTTCCCTTATTCCTCACTTTCTGACTTCCTCCTTTCTAATAGTGGCTTCCCTTGAGACTGGATCTCAATGCATTTCAGTGTCATTGCCCTCTAGTCAATTCATAGTTCACCAACCTAGGTCTTTTCCCCAATGGACTTTTGGGGAGACAAAGTTAGCTTCAGCTGGATATTGGGCTCTTTTCCTCAGGAAGAGGTTTGATGGTACACAGACTACTATGATGTGGTTGATTTCTGTTGATTATCTTCAAGTTATCTTGTACGTATTTTGTTTATATTTAGTTGTTTGCATGTTGTCTCTCACATTAGAATGTGAACTTTGGAAGGAAAGTACAGAGGTTTTCTTCACCTTTTTTTTTTTTTTTTTTTGGTATTCTCAGCATTTAGCACAGTTCCTGGCACATAGTAAGTACTTAACAGACAGTAATTTACTAATTTCCTTTTGTACACACAGGTAAAGCGAAGTCACACTCATTTCAAAGGAAACATGGTTTGAAGTAGGCTAAGAGGAGAGAAAGGAGGTGCACACCATTGTGGAGGTATGGCAATTTATCTTGTTTGGCTCTTCCATGAATCAATGATATATGAATAAGATCTGTTTCCTGTGGTCCCAGGAATGTAGGTATAGAACAATTGGCTATGGTTTCTTCCATTTTATGCATTTTATTTATTTAAAATACCAAATGTAATAAAAGTTTAAGAGTGGATTGGCATCTTAGGATTTGTATTTTGGAGTCAAGAATTCCCTTCCTGTCAATAATTTTTACACTATCCAAATCTTTTACAGATCCAAATTTTTGAATCAGAAGGCAAACTTGAATCATAGCCAGCTTTTTTAAGAGAGTCCATGAGAGAACAAATTGAAAAGAAGGAGAGTTTGGTGCTACATGAGTTGAGCAATAGCAGCAGTTATGGCAGCTAGTATCCCCAGCTCTACCTAGAATTCAATGAGCTGAACTAGGAAGAATCATCATCACAGAGGTACCAGCAAAAGGAGAAACTGCACAGAGCTGAACCACAATAGAGAAGGGAGAGATTGAGGTGGCCCATATGTTTTCTGTTGACTTCTCACGAGAGGACTCAAATTGAAATGACCAGTTGTATAGTTATCCTCATAGTTTATGAGAAAACTTTGAAGTCTGTTCCCCCATCAACTTCTCCACATATTTGTCCAATAATGGACTTTACAATGTACTCAGTTTTTTTTCTTTTACCTCACCGTTTCTTGTATCCTGATTTTTACCTCAAATATATAGAAGCTCAAGTTAGCTGGAAATACAGAATATTTAATTTAGGCAGAGAGCCAAACTTCTGCTGGACATTAGGGATTTTCTGACTTGGAGTTCTGGGTTACTGTAATTTTATTTATGCTTTTTTGTTTGTTGTTAAACTGTATCAGAACAGAGAAAAGGACCACATGCACTTCAGTCATTATCTTTCCCACAGGCTTGAAGGGGACTAATTGTTTGTGGTCGATGGAATCTTCAGAAGGAGGAGGAGGGAAGGAGTGGGTAGTTATTGAAGAAAAGATTGTACACTAAACCTTCTCTCCTGCCTATTGGAAGATAGGTACTAGACCTGGAAAGCAGCTATCGTACATTTTAAAGTGAAAAGAAAGCTTGAAGGGATTGAGTACCAGTTCGCCAATATCATCTTCACAGCAGCACTCATCAGATACCCAGTAGGGTACGTTCTGAGTAGAGGGGTGAATGCCATGCTTTGGGTGGTTCATTTTACCTCTCCGTCAGAAAGTGGGCATACCTTTTACTATTCTCACATCCAAAAGGAAAATTCAGGCTACATATAAGGACAAGGAGAGTGGTATTATGTAAAGTCCACAGCTTTAGTATAAGTCTCTCTATCTGGTTCAGTTACTAGTGGACAAAGCTCCCTGAACCTCTCTTAGCTTCATCTTCCTCCCCTAGAATGAAGGTGACAATATTTATGCTACCTTCCCTGTGGGGGTGGTTGTGAGGAAAGTATTTTGTAAATGGTAAAGCATTAAAGAAATATGTAGTAGTATCTCTCAATGTTTTGTTTTGCCTTCTTCCTGCGCAAAAAAAAAAAAAAAAAAAAAATTAGGTCAGTGAGCAAGATGCAAAGATTTTATTGATAGAATATTCTTGAATAGATAATGAGACTGGGGAAGTAACACATCTTCCAACTCTGATTCTGGGGAATTCTTTTCCATATTGGAATACAGTAGCTTCTGTTTTTTTCTTTTTTAGCATGGGAGGGAAAGGTAATGTACTCTTTACTGTGCACTGTAGTTCTGTAGTTAGCATCAGAGACCTAATCATGTAAAGTACAATCTGCTATGCTCAGTTTAACTTGCAAAGTGCTCAATAGTTTGGGCTCTGATTATCTTCAAGGTAATGCCTCACCAAGGCAACATTTCTCTCCATGCATCTCCATCTACAAGGTAGTTAGCTGTTTGCTGAGATGTAGCTGATCATAATAACTAAGTCTAAAAGGATTGGAAGTTGGATACTGGAAGCAGATTGTCCACAGTAACGGCTTTTCAAGATTGTAGCTTTTATAGTCTCTAAAAATCCACTAGTCCTATCAGTTAAAACTGATACGTAACGAGAGCAAAAGTTGATTGATCTGTTCATCAAACATGAAATTGCCATCTGCATTCCTTTGTCCCCATTTGCTCACATTGTTACCCTTAGCTGGAATGCCCTTCCTTATCGCCTCCACTTATTGCTCCTTTCTCTATCATACCTTCCTTGTCCCTCCTTCCCTTGGACTCTGCTAGCACGTTGTCTGAGATTTATGCTACACTGACTTGTTGTTTGTTAATAATTTCATGTGTATACTGCTCCAGTTAGACTGTAAACTCTCAGAAGGCAGGGACCGTATCTTACATTTTTTGCACGTCTTAGAGTTCTTTGTAAAAAAAGTCTACTATCCAAGTAAGAGCTCAGTAAAAGTTTGTTGAATGCTGAATTAATGAATCAACGAAGAAGTTCAATAAACATTTGCTGACTGTCTTGAGGTACATATGTGCATACATACAAATGTATGATTATTTGTTAAAGAAAGACTACCATTTCTGGTGTGAGAGCTTGCTGAGTCCTCTCCTGGGTCACTCATCCACCTTTGGTGTCTAACCAGTCAACCAACTCTCACCTAGGGCTTCAAGGAGCTGTAGCATACACAGCACCCACCCCCCAGTATAATTGCTTCAGTCGTGGAGCTAAACTAAGTTGAGGGCCAGCAACAGGCGTCAAACATGTCATTGAATTAGGGGGAATATCTACCCCAAGTGTGTGAGGACATTCCCCAGTGTAATGGAAGGATGAGAAAGAACAATTTGTTCCAATGGCCATGGCTAAGGATAGCCTGTGTCCAGTATACAACTTCTAATGTTCTGATGAAAGGGGCTGAAGCAGGCACTGTGGAGCTTTTAGAGCTTGGTGAAACATCAAATACCAGGTCATTCCCTGAATCCTGAGTCACTGCTAGTTGTTCTGACTTTTGTTCTGCAGCTAGACTTTGATAACTCTGGAAGAGAGAGAGTGAGGCTGATGACTTTGTACAAGTCTGCCTCGCTTAAATCCAGTTCCCATGCAAGTCAAGACATTATCCTGTGATGTCATCATTCCTCTTTAAAAACGGAGGACAAACAATGGTCACTAACTATTCACCATATCCTCTGAGGTAGGCAGGTGATGAATAATAGTTTTGATTCCATTTTTTAAAATATATGGGACAAGGGCAAGGGATAAGCTTTATCATGTGCTCAAGCCACAGGAGAAGCTGATGGCCCTTAGAGAAGTACAAAGAATAAATTTAATGGCTGTAGTTCTAAAACTTTTTCCTCCCCTGAGAATTCTTTGACAATGACCTCCTTGAAGAGTCCCATGATCACCTGTTCTCCTGCCTACATATCCTGCCCTTCATCTTGTAGGCATGCCATCATTAAGCTGCTATTTGGAACACTGCTTCTCCAAGTTGTTCAACCTTCTCTGGGTTTCAATGTGATTCTCAGAGATATCAAGCCCTGGTTTGCAGAACACTTCTAATGTTAAACGAATCCATTATAATTTTCAGTCCAGGAACTATAGTTTTAGAGAAAGATAACACATCTGACCAGAAATACCTGATAAAGATGACATATCATACCTGAAATACCTAGCCTCCCCAACATAAAGAAATGGCCCAAACTAAGAACTGAATGGTCCTCTCTTAGTTTCTATAGCATCAATCACTGTACTCCTGAGTGCTCTGAAAGATGCTATTTTAGGATAAACAGTAATGGAAACAGAGAACACGTGTTGATATGCTGCTGTATCTGTGTGATATTACTAATAACAGATGGGTGTTATTTATAAACTCATGCATGTTTATCCTGCTTCTTTTGAACTCTTTTCTATTCTGGGTATATCAGCTGCTGACTTGGGGATAATTAATTCCACAACTGATCTGAGTTGGAAATTTACATTCACTATAGAGTCTACATTTTAATTTCTCTTCAACTTGTTCATTCTGTTGAATGTTTTAGAGGGTGCTTTATGTACAAAATCCACATATATATATATGTATATATATATATATATATATATATATAAGTTTTGATTACTTAATAGAGCTGTGTCATGAAAAAGACCAGTGTCTTTTTAGATTTTAATCTTTTCTCTCAATTTTCCATCTGTCGGCCATACTTAGTTGACTACTAGTGCACTAACATGTCCCCATAGCCACCATGAAGCACAGGTGCATAGATATTTTAGTTGATAAATAGAGCCATATGTGCTCTGTAGAAGTCATGCCACCATCACACGCTGCCCCTCACTCTGTCCCCCACCCTCACCCCATTGCAAAGATGCTCATCAGAGATGGTTATCAAATATCCTGGCAAGGAGAAAGCATATAGGTGTGTGTGTGTGTATGTGTGTATGTGTGTGTGTGTGTGTATGTGTATGTGTGGCAGAAACAGTCATAATTATGCTTTGTGAGCAAAAGCTGATACCTTTTCTCATCCTATGAAGACAATAGCCCACTAAAACCAGTAACAGAGACTCTCTGTTGTTGATCTGATTGTAGCTACTTGCCTCAGCTTAGAGGAGGCAGGCTATTTTGTTGTGCAATGTTATTCATTTTTCACAGTTGGAATGCTTGGTACAATAGGGAGACCACTGGCTCTGGAGTCCTGGACCTCAGTTCAGATTTCACCTCAGATGTTTGCATCTGGTTTGGCTTTGGACAAGTCACTTAACCTCTTTAGCCCACTTCATTTGCAAAACAAGGGGGCTGAACTAGCAGACCTCTGATTCCCTCTGGTTGTTCTGTTACCTCTCTTACCATTTCTTCTGTGTCTTTCATTGGGTCCTAATCCTCTTTCTGACCCTTTAATGTAAATATTCTCCAGAATTTGGCTTTTAGCCCCTTTCTCCTCACTTCCCACTCTCCTTGCCCCAAACCCTTCCATTTACTTTCTTAGTACTCATTTATTTTCATGGCTTCTACTTTTAATCTTTATCCATATGACTCCCAAAACTTTAACTCCAGCTTTGACTTGTTTTGCATGCTCTAGATCTGTAAGTTATTAATTGTACATAATGCCTCTCTACATGAATGAAGTTCCACTGGTACTTAAAACTCTGTCCAAAACTGAGTTTATTATCCTTCACCCCAAAATTTGCTATCTTCTAACTTTACTATTTCTGCCAGGAGTAAAATCATTCAAATAATTTCTCAGGTTTGAAACCTTGATAGTATCTTTAGACTTCACATTCAATCAGATACAAAGTCCTATTAACCTTTTGAATGGACTATCTATAATCCATGCTCCATACTACCTATAATCCATACTAGAATCACTGCTGAAGTGATTTTCCTAAAGTGCAGGTTACTCCCCTATTCAATAATTTCAGTGACTTTTCACTTCCTCTAAAATGAAAGAGAAACTCCTCTGTTTGTCTTTTAACTACATGGTCACAATTTTCCAGCTGAGTATTATTATTTATACTCTATTTCATGAGCACTTTGGTCTAGCAGCCGTCTGGCCTTATCATTCCTTATGCACAAGATTTGATCTCCAGCCTCCTGGAGATCCTCAAAACTACAATGTGCTGCCTCTTCATCTTCACTAAGTAGAATCTCTATTGGATTTCTTTTTTAAAGAATTATTTATTTTGTTTTTAATTTATTGACTAAAACAAGCATTTTGATAACATAGTATAAGGAAAAGATGATTGCACATGAAACTGCAAATTTATTTTTTGTAACTTGTTATTCCTTTTAAATATATAATAAAGTTAATGTATAAATTTCCTTTTCCCCTTTTTTTCTTCTTTTTTCCTTCCCTCTATCTCTAGAAATAGCTACCCTTAGCTACAAATGTGTATGTATATATACATTTATATATATGTACATATACGTATATATGTAAAATCACTCTATACATACGTCATTTATCAGTTCTTTCTCTGGATGTAGACAATGTCATCCTTCATACATCCTTGGTAGTTAAGGATATACATAGTTTGGGTATTTATAATAGACAAAATAGCTTATTTGCTGGAAGCTGTTCTTAACATCATACAGCTGTTACTGTATATAGTGTTCTCTTGGTTCTCATTTTACTCATCTTTTTGTGCATGTTTATCTATGCTTTTCTAAGATCATCAAGCTCAACATTTCTTATAGCACAGTAGCATTCAATCACAATTACAGCGTAAGTCCTACTGTCTATAGGATGTTTTTTCTAGCGGCTAATACTTTTCCCTGCCTACCCTGTCAAGTTACATTATATGTATTTTGTAAGTATGTATCTAACATCTATCTATTATCTATCTATCTATCTATCTATCTATCTATCTATCTATCTATCTATCTATCTATCTATCTATCTATCTATCTATCTATCCATCTTCTAGATAGATTATAAACTTCTAGAAGGTATGGATTCTTTCTTTTGTTTTTTTATCCAATAGATTGTGGAACACATATAAGGTTTTTAATACTTTTTTGATTGATTGGATGAATTGACTCATGATTATATGCATGAATACATTATACATCTAAAAGAGTTGCAATGCAGAGAGGATGGAAAGTCCAGAGGTCTTCAGGTTCAGTGACGTTGTGGATAGTAAGGCCCTGGAACCCTTGGAATATGATGACTTACCTATCCCACAGGTTTGGAGAGCTCAGAGGGAACTGACTTACTACCATTAGTTTGGGAGGTATGGGTTTTTATGTTGTACTAAAGCAGGAATTCTGAGTTCCCTTTAGTAGAGGTGAGGATGGGAAGGGTCGGGATCCGGTGAGGAGGGAAACAGGAAAGGGAGTATTGGCAGGAAAATTGGAAACATATTGTAAGAAGCTTGGGGAAGGGAGTGAAAGAGGGCAGCTCTGCTTGGGGTCAGCTCTGACTAATTGATAATTATATCTCTGTACTATTTCTTGTGATTGTTTTCTCTTTTCTATTTTTACTGGCAAAACCCTACCCAATGAATATAATCATTACCACCCATATAGACGCTATTGTTGTATTGTTTGTCCTTCATTCTAGAAGGGGGCCATGACTTCAGGGAGATGATGCCATGACTTGCAGTTGATTTTGATTTAAGTGAGGGAGGGCTGTGCAGGTCATCCATATAGATATAGTCACCTCATAGATGTACCCACTTCTAATCTTCCTTGCCACAGCATTCTTCATGTGATTACTAAGCATTTTTCTCATGCATATATTGTATCATGCTGCTTCCTCTGTTTAATTCAATGACTCCTGATTGTTTGTGGAGTAAAATTCTTGGTTCTACATTCAAGGTCCTCTGTAATGAAGCATAACTCTTTGTTCCCCCCTTATAAACATCTATTGTTCCATTTTACACATACTATATTCCAGTCAAACCAGACTACTTTTATCATACATGCTCCACACTTCCTTCCCCTGTGCCTTTACTTATACTGTTCCCAAAGACTAGAATGCCTTTTCACAGGTTATCTATTTCCCTCCCATAAATATGTTAATTAAATCCAAAGCTAATCCTAAATGCTTCCTAATGCTCAACTATCTTTGGAGAGCAGCTTTTGGATCTGTCCCTTTGTATCTAGCAAAGCAGACACTTTTAGGATTTCCAAATTAGATAAATAAATTATATCAATGCGGAGGGTGTGTGTGTGGGTCCTTCCCTACCTCTCTAGTTTGAGAAGAGTTTCAGAGCTTCCCAATCTTTTAAAACCTAATTTAAATGTCACTTCATCTATGAAGTCATTTCTGGTTTTTTCCAGCAGTAACTCTTTTCATCTCACCCTGCTTCCTTAGTATAGTCATTATTTGCACATTTTGTTGTCCCCCTACTAGACTATAATTATGTGTCATGAGGGTAGGGTTAGTCCATGTCTCATCTAAAGTTTGTATCTTACCTAATGCCTAGCACAGCACACTGTACATAGTAAGTATTTTAAAAACTTGTCCAATACAATGAAACTGAATTGATAATGGGATCTGGGGAGCTCCTCATTAGAGAAATCAGTATTTGTTCCTGCTTAACCTGTTTGATTTGGTATGTCATCCTTGGAATTCAACCATTCAAGTCTATGTGTTTCTGAAAGAATATGGATCCTTTCAATCAATATCTAACTGTAGGCAATAGGAAGGAATTAAGAATTTGACCTTAGCTTTTACAGGATTAAATGGGCAGCTACTACTTCTGGGAATGCTCCAGAATATGGTAAATAGTCTCTTGTTTTGGAGTATTTCTTATCTCCCCTATCCAAAGGTGACTTTCAGGGAGAAAGAAGTAATATTATATCTTGACCTCTACATATTTTTCTACCATGTACTCCAATAACAGGCTAAGACAAAAATAGACTGGACTTTGATACATTGCTTTAAAGGAAAGTTAATACAAATTATCTTGATATATTTGACAAAATATGAATGTGACCTCAATTCCATTGGCAGAAAAAATTGTTCTAACTCAAATAGTAAAATATACATAGCATTCTCATTTGATACAAAATATAATACTCCCAGGTTTAGACTAAACCACCAAGAAAGGTTACTTGTAAGAAATGCCTTGAGGTTCCATCTCCCCTAACCCTATAAAGAAAATTTTGTATGATGACTTCATATGAATGTCCTTCACATCCAGAGCTCTGGGGAGTGAACTCCTCAAATCAACTCTGAAGTCTCTATGTTTCAGTGACAGAGTGAGTTGTTCGAAGATCAGTATTTAAATGTTATAGAAGGTCAGGGAGGGTACAACTAGTTCTAACTGGCACTACCATGAACTATAATAATCTTTTTTTTATCTGTAGGAATTTGGAACTTTTTGGAGTACTAGTAAGTACTCCAAAAGGCTCCAGATCCCTTTCTACTTTTAAAAGCATCAAAGGATATCAAAGGGGTTTCTTCTAAATCCATCTGTATCTAAATGCCTGTGAAACTGCATAAGCAATGATATAATCAGTGAAAATGAAGCTTTGTAAAACTTGGGATTGCAAGCCAAATGATCACCAAAATGTAAATAAAATTACAATAACAACGTCTGGTATTACAATACTATAATGGTGTACCAACAGGTCAACTTCCAATGCCTTTTTGGAGAGGTACAGATCTAAATTTGAGTCTTAGTCTTTAAGGTAGTGTCTTGCATGTAGAAGCTGATTAATGTAAATCTTACTGAGCAAATTAGTATGTGAATGAGGATTTGTCATAGAGTATAATTGTGAGCAGGATGCTTTTTGTTTCAGTTTATCATAGTAAAGTTGCACATCATAGTAAAGTTGCACATCAATAGCTAGTATGCGGTATGAGCCTTAATAAGTATTTTTGGATAAATTAATGAATAAAATAGTTCCTGGTGCAGGAGCAGTTTTTCTGATGTAAATAATAATACTTATAATAACTCAGGTGAATGAAAAAAGCCAAGGAATCTTAAATCCTCTATATCTTTTTTATTACATGATAATTTATTACTATAAAAATGGTATCACATAATTTTTATGATCTTGGTCTTTTCTCCTTGCCTTTGTATAAGGCCCAAAGAGAAACACTGGTGATATTTACAACCTTAAAGGAATTACGGTAATATCAGCAAGGGCATGACCTTTAGCACCCAGTGAAGTGACCAAAAATTATTATTTTCCTTAATAAATGTCAAGAAGCTACCAGTTTTTTATTTTATTTTATTTTATTTTATTTTATTTTATTTTATTTTATTTGTGGACTGATAGATTATTCAGACCTAACTTTAAGGTCAATCACAGCAGCATAAATTTAGATTTTATTTTATTTGTGTTCTTAATTAGCTAGATTTTTACATACCTCCGAATGGTAGTTGGTCTGCTTGGCTTCCATACTAAATTTCCCTTCACATGGGGTGTTCCTCTAAATGAGTTGGCCTTTCAGGTAGTATCCAAATGGCTTTTTTTTGTACTGCATGTCATGTCACTCTTGATCTCTACCCTACCCTGTGTTATCTCTTGCAATTATAACTGATAGAACTCTTAGGAAACATTTAAAGGACTGAAGGCATATTTCATTTATTCATTTTAAACAACAAAATGAGAAAAGAAAAAATAAAAACATTTCCATGAACACATCAGAACATAGAAGATTCAATATGAGACAATATATTTCCATTTCGAATTGTTTATTTAAAAAAAAACCTTTGTAATAAGTACTGCACGTTGTTTTCAAAGCTACCCAGAATTTCCGTGCTTCCCTCTAAGTTCTCTTTTGTTCTTTGCTGTGCATTTTTATTTTATTTTTTCTCCCTCCTTCCCCATCCTGCCCTAGAGAAAGTTGCAATTAAACATGAATATGTATCTATGTATATATATACATATGTATTACATGTACACATATACATACATGTAAGACTCTGCTATATATAGTTCTATTTCTCAGTTGTTTTTCTGGAGGTGTACAGTACCCATTATAGGTCCAAATCTTTCCATGTATTTCTAAGGCGTGTTGTAAAGATAGCAGGGTAGGTGATAAATTATTCATTTGGATCCCATTCCAAGCGTGCTTGAAGAAGAGAAACCAGGTGAAAGAACAGGCAGTGGCAGTCATAGGTGTGCAGGTAGATCAATCTGTGGGGTCTGTAGGACAGATAAAAAGGGATGAATGGAAACTGGAACCATGCTAAGAAATGCTCTTGGGAGTTTACAGTTACAGGAGGCTCCATGCTCTGATTTTAACACAATTAAATGTCATCATGTGTAATCCTATAGGACATTTTAGATTATGCTTTCATAATAAGAGAATATTTGGAAGTGTTAGATAACAGTAAGTACCACAGAGAACTCAAAACTGAGGTGATAATTTCTTTCACACACAATGTGTTCTCTGTTCTTCTCATTCCTCCCCAATGTGTGCCTCAAGGTTGATATGATATGTTAAGATATTCTCTATAACATAAATATGTATAAATATGAAAATATCTTAGGAATAAGCATATCTGCATATGATACATAGCCATATGTTTCAATAAACAAAAGGCAAGGCAGTAATTTCTTTGGAGAACGTTGAGGAATTAAAATGAGTTGGGAAATCCTGGAATGTTAGACTTGGAAAGGTACATAGAATTTGTTATCCAAATTTATGTTCCAATGTAAAGGAATCTTTTCTATAACATCCTTAAGGTACAAGTCTCTAGCCTCTACTTAATGGTGAAGAGTTGTTTACCTCATAAAGTACTGTAACATTCTAAATTTACTGAATGACAAAAAGAGAGAAAGAATATTTCCATATGTGAAGTTAAATAGAAGAAAGGGCTACTTATGAAACCATGAATCTCTATAATACATGCTTTGAAATAAGCAGGCAGTTTTCAGACAAAGAAATCAAAGCTATAGTCATATAAAATGCTCTAAATCACTGTTGAGTGGAGAAAGGCAAATTCAAACAACTCTGAGGCACCACCCCACACCTATCAGACTGGTAATATGACAAAAAAGGAGAATGATAAATGTCAGAGGGGATATGGGAAAACCGGGACACTAATGCAATATTGGTAGAGTTGTGAAATGATCCGTTTGTTCTGGGGAATAATTTGGAACTATGCCCAAAGGGCTATAAAACTGTGCATACCCTTTGATCCAACAACACCACTGCTAGGTCAATATCCCAAAGAAATCTTTTAAAAATGGGAAAAGGGCATATTTGTACAAAAACATTAATAGCATCTCTTTTTGTGGTAGCTAAAAATTGGAAATCAAGGGGATACCCATCAATTGGGGAATGGTCAAACAAGCTGTGGTATATGATTGTGATGGAATATTATTGTGCTTGCAAAGTGAAGTGAGCAGGACCAGGAGAGTGCTGTACACAGCAACAGCAATACCATATAATTGTAAATGACTTAACTGTTTTCAGTGATACAATGCTCCAAGACAACCCCAAAGGACTCATGGTGAAACATTCTGACTCCAGAGAAAGAACTGACATTGTCTGAATAAGAGTGAGTCACACTTTCTTTCAAGGGGAAGGTGGCAATATTATCCCAGTACACTTCTTGACCTCAAATTCCATCCTTTCCATAAAATGGGAAAACAATTCCTAATCTTTGCAATAAATATTGTCAAGTAAAACAAATCTACATATTTTCCATGTATATCATTACAGATCCTTTGCCTTTTTGTCAGAAATGTGGTAGTATGCTTCCTCATTAGTCCTTTTCAATTTCTTTGGACTTTTCATTGATCAGAATTCTTAAAAGTCTTTCTAAGCAGTACAATACATTTCCACATAGCTCTAATTACTAGCATGTTCTTCATTTTATTGAACTGAAATCTGCCTTCTGGTAATGTCCATTCCTTCATTCTAATTCTGCCCTCTGGAGATGAATCATAGGGTAAGCCAAATTACTCTTTTGTATGGCATTCCTAAAAATATTATAAAGATAGCTGTCTTGTCTGCCTTTCCTGTTTTCTTAGTTAAGTGACAAAACTGCAGTTCCTTCAACCTTAGTTGGTTGGTTATGGACATAATCTGGTTTGGAGTCCCTTACAAAATATGATGCTACAAATGGAAAGCAGACCAGGACCAAGTATAGTGGAGCTATTTATTATGTACCTCTTTTAGGTACCTAATTTAGTCAATAATCATTTATTAAGCACCCACTGTGTGCTAAGCACTATATTAGGTACTGGAGGAAAAAAAGGGAAAAATTAAATAATTCTTGACTTAGGAAACTAGGGATCCAAAGAGGTAGAGGTAAGGAAATCAGAAAACCCCTTGTTCTGATTCATTGCTGTTCAGTCACTTCAGTCATATATGTATCTTCTTTACACACAATTATTTTCCTGTTGGCTCCCTCATAAAACTGCAAGGTCCTTGAGAACAAAGTTTACCTTTTGCCTTTCTTTCTATCTCTAGCACAGTGCCTAGCACATAGGAGGCACTTAATAAGTAAATGGTTACTGACTGATGGTTGACTGATATTATCACAACTCTTCAATTATTTTTAATATTGGAATGGCTAGCACATCCCGACATGTCTTGCTGTCCCTATCCCAGTGATTTTGAACTGTCATTGCACAAATCTCAGCACCTCTTCCCCACTCCCTTACTTCTGTCTCTCTCAACTGTGAACCCCAAATATCCCATTCTAGATCTATTCACCCCTTCTGCTATGCTCTCCTTAATGGTTGCTCCATAGTTAACAAACTTGTTCACCTTAAAATTTTTTCTTTTTCTTTTCTTCTATCTTTTTGCTCTCACTGAGATCTAACTGTGTCTAGATGACTGCTTCCCTGGCCATACTTTCAGTAATGTTTGTACTTTTACCATAAGTCAAGTCAGAATATTTTTTACTCTTTATTGTAAATTCCAGATTCTCCTGCTATGACTACCAAGCATTGATTTCTCTTCCTTTAAGTTTCATTCAATCCAAATTTATCTCACAATCAAGATTCTGGTAGATGTTCTCTCTTGACTTTTTCAGTCCTCCACTCTCCTTATTTCCTCAATAACTCACAGCTTTTCTCTCTATCTCAACTATCACTCTCAAACTATGGGTTTTCACCATATCAATTGAAACTTTCTCAAATACCTTAGCTTTCCAGGTTAATTTTAGAAAAGCATTCTACTGAAGGTGGTATTTGGGAAGGGTCTTGAAAGAAGTCGAAGGAGCTAGGGGACAGAAATGAGGAGGGAGAGCGTTCCAGACTTGTGGGTCAGTTTTGTAAAGGTCTGGAGTGGGGAGATGGACTGTTTGTGAAGAATAATAAATTCTTTATTTACATTCTAGGAATATTTCATTTTGCAGGTAATAGGGAGCCCCTGGAGTTTAATGAGTCATGATAGTGGTGGCGAAGGTGATATGGTCAAATCAATGCTTTCAGAAAATCTCTTTGGCAGCTGAATGGGAGGTTGGATTGGAATAGGGAGGCTCTTGAGGCAGGGAAACCCATTAAAGGGCATTAAAGGGTAATCGTCCTGATGAGAGATATTGAAGGCTTTAACTAGAGTTGTGACTGTGAATAGTGAAAACAGAAGTGCCTTTCTAAGCCTTCTAGTGTTATATATAAATGTGTGGTATGATTAAGCAATTGCCTGCAGAGCAACAAGGGATAGTTTTTAATATCTTTTTCTAGACACACATATATTGAATGCAGAAGATTCTGCTTTTCCTGGTAAGTAGGCCCTTCTGTTGTGAAGTCAAGTCATACGTGTTTTAGCAAATGCTTCAAACCCCCAGTGGGTGGAGAAGCATCAGAGCCCACTATTCAAGCCTGGCCTGGAGGCATAAAGATGCCTTGGTTTGGTTACACTGGTCTTTTCCTTCTGGTTTTGAGTTTCATGTTGCAAGGGAAATGCCGGAGCTCTGAGATCTGCTCCTGAAGGGCAGTCAGAGGCTGGCTCCTGTGCTCAGTAACCATGGGCATTGCTTCTGGCATAGCAGGTACTCAGGGCACACTTGAGTGACCCGTTTAACAATATTTCATTCATCCTCCCAACACTCCCCACGAAGCTCTGGGTTAACATTTGCCATCTTGTAGGTGTGTCTTCCCCCCCCCCAGACAGGGGAGAATGACAGGTGCTCGCAAAGTGCTTTTTCTCTACTCCCCCTCCATGACTTGGTTTTTGTATTTTTTGTCTTCATTAAAACTCATCTAAAAGGGTGATAGGTGGGCAGGACCACAGTCCTAATTTGCAGGAGCCCATTAGACAGACGCAGCCATAAATCCTGTTTAAACCCTTTCCCAAAATAAAAGAAAATATGAGAACAATTCCAGACATTCAGCCAGTAACTCTAAGTTATGTTTGAAAGCAATCTGCAGCTCTCCCTTATCTGGGTAGCCGGAAGGCAAGAGAAGCAGCTCTCACTCATCACACCTATGCTGGAGGGGCCTGTCAGTGACAGAGCTTGGAAGTGATCACTTCTTGCAAAATGACAGCGTAGAAATATAAGAAAAATAAAAAGGAACCTATTTAAAATGTGTTATATTTGGGGGGCTGGGGCCTGTGATTCAATGTTGATATCCAGGGAAAGAGTAGGGAAGCTTTTTTAAAAAAGCCATTCTGGGCTGTTAGAGCCAGCTAATTTCTATTGATTACTGCCTTGTTCCTGTGAAGTAAAGCTGAAAGGCTTGCTGGGAATTCCAGGAAGGGAAGAGAACAGCTTGGAAGCATTCTGCGTTTCTGATTATCTTACCACCCACACTTCATAACCATGCTCTTTATTTCAGGGCAGTCTTGCCTGCCTTTTTTTTTTAAGTGTTTAACTTGAGTTTGAACCCAAGCACCTGAAATGGTCTCATTTTATTAGATTCAAATTGCTTTCCTTCACTTGGTAGACATTATCTAAGTTCATGTGTTTAAAAGCAAAGAAACAAAACAACCCTCTGCTCATATTTATTAAGGAAAAGGTGATTATTCACATGCAGAAGGACTTCATACTTGAGAGGCATTCATTTACTTTTAATTAGATTTTATATTAATCAGCTAACGAAACCACAAAGCTTCTATGAAAGTTTCTTTTAACTGTTACTTGGATGGTCAGGTGAATGTTGGCTGCTTTCCTCCTCAAGCTTTCCTAAAACACTTTTCTTGGCTACCTCCTTTGTTCTCATGCCATTTAACTCAATATAACAAGCATTTATTAAAAATTACCTACATTGTGGCATGTGCTGTGTGAGATTCGGGGGGAGTCAAAAACAAAAAGGAAAGCAATTTTTGCCCTGCAGGAGCCTACAGCCATTTAGAGTGAGACAACGTAGTTAGGTAAGTGGATCCCTGAGCTCAAACCTTTTCAGACTTCGTGGGTTTATCTACATAAGGCAGGCCTGGAATCTGACTGAGTAGGAAGAAGAGACAAAAACCTTTTTACCATCTTGACTGAGCCTTTTCTCTGGTCCAGGCCTGTTCTCTGTCTACCCATCTACCTGGAAGAGTAAAAAGACTTAGGAGTTGAGAAAACTGGGGAACCCCAAGCCCTGGAATCCTTGATAGTTATTGGAAAAATAGCCCTTATGTCATGAATAATCACAGGGTGATGGTGGTGATAGTAACATTCTAGACTTCAGAGATTTAAATCAGGGGGTATTAGGAAATATCCATGAGCAGTTAAGAAGTGTCTGATTAAGAGATCCCGGTTCTGGGACCAAGCAGTCGGGTTCAAAGAAAAGAGGGCATTATCTATTACATATATCTGGGAGATAACTTCTTGTTCTAAAGAGTTGGCATCTGGCTTCAAAATCTTTTGCTAGAAATGAGAGGCAAGATTCTTAAGAAAATAAAACAGGCAATTATTTAAAGAATTTTTTTTTAAAGCTGAGAATGATATTTTAGGATTGATCCTTTTCTTATGGCCAAAAAAGCTATATTCCTCAAAGAGCTATAGAAAACCCTTTAACTTTTGAACTGAAAGAACATTTCTGATCAACTCTTCTCATGAGAAAAAGGTGGCTGAGGACTTCAGCAGATGCTAGAAACTGGCAGTAGAAAAAAGCCAGTCATGCCTAGTAGACCCATGTTTGAAAGCCTATGCAGTCAGCAGGACAACATCTGGATAGAAAAATAACCAAATGAGCAAGACTTGGTGCAACATCATCTGTCAGGGACCATGGGGCCAGGAGAGATATTTCATGGGAGCTTCATCTGGTGGAAACGAGAGAGAAGCAGCCTTCAGTGGCCCTGAATCAGCAACAGCCTGAAAAGGTTGTGTTCCCCACAATTGTTAACACCCCTTCCCACCGCTGAAATTTTTTTTATTCACTTTGTATATTTGCTTTGTTATGTATCTGTGTATATGCATGGGTACATGATATATTTACATTCGTATATTTTACTTATGTGATTCCTGGCATTTCTAGTGATCTAGGGCTTCAAATCCACTTAAATCCTAGCTCACATGCTTTTGAAGTGAGTTTTGATGGGAGCTAAGTATTCCAAGAGAAGGAAGTGAAGAGAGAAAGCATTCCAGGTATGGGGGAAGAACATTTGCAAAGGCACAGAAGGAGGAGATGTGCTGTCATTTGAAGGAAGCTGCAAGTAGGTCAGTTTGTATGGAACAAAGTGGGTAAGAGAGATAATGTGCAATATGCCTGGAAAGAGGATCATATTCTACCAGTATCATTTGTGAGTGTGTGTGCACATCTTATCCTCCTTTTAGTAAATCTTTTTGAGGTCAGGGACTGTGTCATTTTAAAAAATCTTTATAGTCCCCATACTTCGTAAGTGCCTTGAATACGTTTCAACTCTGTTACTCTAAACATGTTGAATTAAACTAAGTCAGTGTAAAATTTGAGACAGAAGTCTGAGCATGTTGAATTTTTTAAAAAAAGAAATAAAACACAAAAAAGAATAGTAACCCAGGAAGGAGTTTAAAAGTGACCTAGTCTTTGCTCTTGCTACTAGATAAGAAATCAACTCAGATATATGACATTAAAAAAGTTTTCTATGTTATTTTTTGTGAGATTAAATATGGCATGTGTTCCACTTCTCTTCAGCTAATTAGCACCAACTACCCAAAGGATAATGACAAGTAATCAGAGCAGAATTAGGCCAGTTTTTGTAACAATATAAAATATTGCTTATTAAGCACTCACCTGCAAAAGGGCTGGTTCTAGGATCTGCCTCATGAGAGTTAGGTAGATAGAGGCTCAGTTTTGTATAAATTCACCATTTAAAATGCTAAGTAGCAACACAGGCAACATAGAAAAAATAAATAGCTATCTACAAAAATACCAACAGCTCAGCAACTGTACAGAGTCAGGATCCAAGATGTCAGTGGGTTAGAATAATGGGCTGAACTTAGTATGGCGAGATCTATAGGGACAGAGGCAAAGTCCTTGTTTCATTCAGTTGCACAAGCAAATGAAGGAATGGTTGACTTGGAAATGATCCAGGGTTTTTAGGGGACTACAGCCTTATTAGGAATCACCTGTATGATACGACAGCCCCAAATCTAAACAGGACCCTAGGTCCCCTAGGGAACCTAGAATAGGGAGGTTGACTGCTTAGAAGAAGGAAAACAGCAATTCTGTTATACTATGCTCTGGTTGGGTTACTTCTATGGAGAAGTTGTAGAAAGAACAGAGAAACTGGAAATTTCTCTCCAAGAAATTGGAGAAAGTTTTCTTGGAACTTCCTTCAATCCTTGAGGATGTAGATACAAATGAGGTGTCTGCTTTGAGATGCCCACGGAACTGATGGTTCCCCTTGACCTTTCTCCATTCTGCCATAGCTCAGTCTTCCTTTCTCTTTTTCCTTTGTCAGGTAGCCTCTATGATGCTGATTTTGTCTGACTTAACCCTTGATGTCTACACTCTTTCTTTTCTGTTGTCACGCCCCTGAAACTTTGCTTTGCTTCCAGATTAGCTCCTTCTTCTATACATTCTTCCCAGAACATGACCAAGTCCTTTACCCAGTGGGACCAGACTGTCTGTTGCACCTAATAGAAATGTTTTGATTCAAAGAGGTATCCAGGCCTTGTTCAGACCTAGTGATTAATCCAGGTGTATTCTCCCCTGTTTAATATATCAAGACTAAATACTTGATAGGTGTCTTATGTAATAAATGTATCAGGGCTTAGCAACTTGACACTTTAAATAGGAGGACGTGATTTGACTGATTTATTCAATGGACTCAAAGGACATTTTCTTTATAGAAATCATACCATGTCAGTTTTGGAAGAGACCTTAGAGATCATCACTGGTGCTGAACGTCTTTATTTATTTTTTAATCAAAGCAACTGTATCTCAGTGAAATTAGGTAACTTCCCTGGGGTCACACAGGTGATTAGGACTGAGTCAGCACTTGTAACCTCATCTTCTAACTCTAGATTTAGTTGTCTCATCACAACATTGTATAATTCTTTCTGGAAGTATCCTTTTATTGTCTTTTATTTTCTCTCGTTGTAGCTTTTATCTGATGCCACTCTTTGGAAAATACAGCAAATCTTTGTTTTACTGTGCTTAGCACATACTTATCATCACATAAGAGGTAATTTTAAAGGTGCACTGATTTTGTACATAGGCATGCCTAGATCATGGATTGAGTGTGCCAACACAATCTGGTGGAGCATTCCCATTGGCTCTAAGAAAAGGTTTTGGGGAAGGGCCAATAGGAACGCGCCATGGGGAGTGGTATGTCCTTAGCCCTACTCTAAGCACTTCTATTATTCCAGATGGAGGGGGTGGAGCCAAGATGGCTGAGTAGAAAGACTCACGTATGCTAGCTCCAAACCCACAGCCCATATATTATTCCAGATGGAAAAATGTGAATGAATCTTTGATGTTTTGAACCATCAGCATCTTTGTTACCTTTGACAAAATACATATCCCTATTTTAATGATTTATACTTCTCAGTAAATGGACAGAGGTATTTAACAAGCATAATGGAAGCAATTTAGAATAAGTCTACATAAAAAGCCAGTCCCCTGTTAATGCTCCTTTCTCCCCATCCCCATGACTTCACTATCTGTCACCATCTAGCCTCAGGGCTTGGTGCAGTAGTACTCCCTATGGCCCTCACTGCCATTTTTTTTTTCCTTTTCTTGGTTTTCCTGATCTAGCAGTCTCACGAGAGGGAATCTTACCTTCCATCTGCCCCCGTCCTGTTGTTGATATTATACACTATTATATGTTGTTGATATTATATACTATCCCTTAGGTTAGCCAAGAAATTTTTTTAGTTTTTGTTTGCTTCTAACTTTCGTTAGCTACAGAGAAAAGGATAAGTTTATAGTAATGAACAGAAAGCACAATATCCACAGTGGAGTATAGAACTCAAACACTTAACAAAAACTTTGAGGGTCTAGAATGAAATGGTGGTGGCAGCTGGGGCTTGGCCACTGTTGAGCAGTCAGCAGGAAACCAGGGGGTCAGACTGGTATTGGAAAAGGATGACAAGGATGATAAATATGCAGAACTGAAGGGTAAGGTAGAATAATACTAATACCAATATTACTACTACTATTAGCTATCATTTATATAGCACTTTAAGGTTTGAAAAGCACTTTACAAATATCTCATTTTATCTTCTTAATCACAGGTCTGCATTATTATTAACCTCATTTTATAGATGAAGAAATCAAAACTTGTCCAGGGTCCCACACTTGTTAAGTATCTGAGGGAGGATTTGAACTCAGGTTTTTTAGCTCCAAATTCAGCACTCCAATATGCTACCTTGCTGAATCATAAATTTAGAGGTGGAAGGGATTGTAGAAACCATCTATTTTACCCCCTTCACTTCATATATGAGGAAACCTTGACCATCTGAGATTAAGTGACTTACCCAAGGTGGTAAGTGGCAGTTTTAGTACTTGGAGTCCAAATTCTGCACACATTGTCCACTGAGGCACACTGTAGTGGAAAAAGTCCCAACCTAGGTGGCAGTAAGTTTGGTTTTTATTCCAGACACTGCCATTTACTAGATATATAACCTTGGGCAAACCACTCTAGGAGTCTGGGGCCTCATTCATCTGGGCCTTGTGCTGGTTCTGAGGTTAACATTACTCAGTCACAGAAGTCTTTAAAGCTCATGGCTTTGATGCATTATGGCAGATGATGCATTATTTCAGTGACATGGATATACAAGAACTAGGACATGAGAAAGTTGGCCAGACTCACCGATAGACTCAAAATATTCTACAAAATGGAGTCACTGACTATGTCATTATTACTATCTAGGGCTGTTGAGAGTCAAGTGCTTTGCCAAGCTGAAAGTCCTTTAGAAATGTGAACTACTGTCATCACTGAATTTGGAGTAAGGAAGTTCAGTTTCTAATTTTGCCTCTGCTAATAATGACTGATGTGGCTGTGGGCAATTCTGTTACCCACTTGGTGCTTCTGTTCTCCTGCAAAATGAGGGGTTTGGACTAGGTAACGTCTTAGATTCCTTGATAGGATCACAAATATTGAGCTGGAGAGGACCCTACTAATGCTGATAAGTGATGTTTTTGAAGTTACCATCACTGAAGTCAACTACTATGTTTGTTCCCAAAGTGATCTTGGGTGTCTTTTCAGACAATACCTTGGGCTGACTTATCCTTATGTAGATATGAAAAGAAGATGTGACCTGGAGAAGCTGGTGAGGTTCAACAAAATTGTGGGATGAGGTTGTTATTCTTACCTTGGAGACATCTCTAAGTTTCCTATCAGTGGTGATGTAGTAGCTAGAACTTGGAGTCAGAAAGATCTGAGTTTGAATCCTGCCTTAGTCATTTACCAGCTATGACCCTGGGCAAGCCATCTAATCTCTTTTAGTTTTAGTTTACTCATCTGTAAAATAGAGATAAAAATAATCCTCACTTCATGGGGTTGTTATGAAGATTGTATGAGATTTTGTGTTTATGTGTGCGTGTGTATGTGTTTATGTGGGGATTATAATTATCCAACTTACAATAAAAGAGACTAAAGCAGAGCTTCGAGCCAATGGCACTTTATTAAAGGGTCCATGCTCTCCTCTAATGAGGTGGATCTCCGATTTTCCTCACTATCTGAGATGCCCCCTTCTTCCAAGGCCTTTATTTTTATAATACTTGATACCAGATTTGATACCTGAACACTCTAAAGGGGCTACACAAAATGCACAATCCCATTGGTTGATGGACCTTGTTTGGAGGGTCAAAAAAACGATATATGAGTAGGATTGGGTAAAGCATGGGGCATCTCCATGGAATAAGTGGTCATAAGATTGTCATTGCTCATGTTGGACAAGAGAGAGGGGTGTGGAGGTACAAAAATAAGTTGGGAGACTTTCCAGAGCATCAAGGCATCCCACCTGTGCTGGGTTTGGATGTAGAATGTGAACAAAACAGGATGAAGATATCTTTGTCAGTTTTCTTGTGGTTACACAAATGAGCCCCATAACTTGGTAAACAAGTAGTAGACATTACATTAAAGTTTGAGGCCTACTATAAGAAACTATATTATTTAATTATTCCTTTATGAAAATATCGAACTGATTAATACCAATTATAATAGAGTAGGGATGGAAATTAATTATTTCTTACATTTATATACCTTAAAGTACTATCTAAATACTTGATATTATTATATTGTGTGTATGTATATGATTAAGTTCATAAAAAAGAAGAAATTTTAAAATGATACCATCCTATACAAGGTATGGACATTTTCATTGAGGTAACTTTTTGCTGTTCATTCATTTCATTCGTGTCCAACTCTTTGTGATTCCATTTGTGGTTTTTAGGGGCAAAGATACTGTAGCAGTTTGCTATTTCCTTCTCCAACTTATTTTACAGGTGAAGAACTGAGGCTGGATTTGAACTTTGCTGCCTAGCTGCCCATTGAGGTATCTAATGGAGTATTAAAAAAGTGTCCTGCCCAATAGCAAGGTTAAAGGACAAATTTGTTTTAACTTTAAAGAGCCTTCCCTATGGGAAAGATGATTGATGGCATCTTCTCTCCTGAGTAGGATGTGGATGTATTCTTGATTTAGGTACTTGATGGCCCATTGAGCTGCAATGGATCACCCTAGCTCTTGTACTTGGGTTTAATATAAAAGGAGCAAATATCTGACAAAGAAATCAAAAATTAAGAGAGAGATAGCGGAGATATGGGGCAGACTTGAGTCCAAATAGTGCTTCTTTTCAACGATGGCAGAAGTCAGAGATAGCCATGGAGAGGTGAGAACTCCTGGTTCCAGTCTCCTGGAGAAAAGAAGAAATGTGCAACCCCAATTTCCTGGTTCTAGTTCCTTGGGGAGAGTTCAAGGATTTGGTCTGTTTAACTCCAAGTTCCCATATTTATCCTTCTATTTGAATTTCCCAAACCATTATTTTGGAAAAAACAGGAACAAATAGATTGGCTTTGATGGAGCAGTGTGATAGTGAAAAAAAATATTAGATTTTGAGTCAGTGGACCAGAGTTCAAATATGAGCTCTGCCACTTACATTATTTGAGGGACTTTGAGAGAGTCCCAACTTCTCTGGGTCTCAGTTTCCTGTACTATATAATGAAGGGTTCAACTCAAAGACCTTGGAGCTACTTTCCATCTTTAAATCTATGATATAGAGGAAGAAGATCTAAGACAAGTTCCAGTGAGTGAAAGGGCTCCCTGTCTCACTCTTTTCTGTTCTGTTCTCCCTCGACCACATGTCCCCTGTTCTGAGCTCCTGTACACACTACACTGGAGGCCACTTTCTCAACCTTTCCATTGCCCTCCCCCACCCCCCACATCTGCCCCTAGCACTCTACTTACATATTATAGGATCAGGGACTTAAACTTTAAAGAGATCTTAAAAGCCATCAAGTCTAACCCCTCATTTTAAAGATGAGGAAACAGAGTGAGAGGCGTCAAATCTGAGTCTTCTGACTCTAATTCCCACACTCTTTCCATTGTTCCAACTACCTAGTTCCTTGACACTGAATACCCTCTGTAAAAGTGCAGTTAATTACTTTCCTCTCCAGCCTGACTCCTGCCGCAAGAGACAACCTCCTCAAAGGAACAGAAGCATTGTAATCTCTCCCCTTCCCAGCACCCCCCAGCCTCCTGATCTTACAGTGTATACATCTGCTTGATGTGCTGACATGTCAATGAACTAAGAATTTAATTCAATTTTATTGCCCAATAACTCTTAATGACTCATGGAAATCAGAAACTTAAATGTGGAGTTTTTCAGTTCCTGAAGAACACTGATGCTTTGATCTGAGAGCACTCTTGAGTCTACTTCTGATTTACAGAGTTATTATCTATGCCCTTGTGAGTCAACCTAGTTCTGCTTGTGAACTGAACCTTTTCAGCGGAAAAGAGGTAAGGAGGGGGGGTCAATAGGGGAGGTACTTTTCAGACCAGAATGTTTAACTCACATTCTGAAGTCATTTCAAATGAATCTGACAAGTCTTGTGTCACTTTGCATAAGCAAAAGCACAGAGAGACGGAGGAATTGGATAGTTATATTTGTGCATTAAAGAAGCTGTCACATGTTCTGCTGTTCATTCAGCTGCGTGGTGTCTAGGATTTTACCTTGTCAAACTCATTCAAAATAATACCTTGTAGGGAATCCAACCTGTGAGAGACACATTTTTATGTTCTTGCGGAGGTGGGAAGCGGAGGAATAATAATCATAGTTTGAATTATAATATAGCTCTTTAAGGTTCTGAAAAACTTGTGAAAAATCCAAAGTAATTTACTGACATGTTTATTGTTTCATGTGATCACCTGTGATGCAATCGCTGGAAGTATTCTCATCCCCATTTTACAGATGAGAAGAGGTGAAGTCATTCCCCCAATGTCATATAAATTAGTAAATGGCAGACCACAAGTCTTTTCATATCAAATCTAGAATTTTCTTTCCTCCAGTGTCATTATTAAGAGGAGAAGAAATTAGTCCCTTAGTGATTAATTTCCATTGGCAGGTCTCAACTCCACTTCCAGAGAGGGTCTCCAAATGCTCTACATATATTGATTTTGGTGGATAAATGGCCCTAGTCCCAAATCATACCTCTCAAGGGCAAGTTCTATATGGAGCCCAGGCATTACGGTAATTGAAGTATCCCAATGAGACCATGTCTCCATTTTCAACCACATCTGTCATTCTCAAGATGACCTATAAATAATTGTCAAGATCTAAAATGGAACTATGACTTTAATGATAGTAACTAGCATTTATGTAGAACTTCAATGTTTGAAAAGTGCTTTACATATGCTGTCTCACTTGATCCTCTCAACAGCCCTATGAAGTAGGTGTTACTATTCCTATTTTTATGGGTGAAGAAACTGAAGAAAAGAGAGGCTTGCCCAGAGTTATGTAGATAATAAATGTGTGAGGCAGGATTTGATCTCAGGTGTCAGGAAGAAACCTAGTATTTAATAAATAATTAAAAATACCTAGTATTTTAGTAAAGGTATCCTATTCTTAGATGGTAATTAATGTATACTACTCAGTGATACTCATACTAGTCAGAAAATTGAATTTCCAAGCTTAACTTTGAATCCTTTGTATGGATAATGTGAGAATAAATGAATCATAGCTATGAAATATTTAAAGCATTAGGGATATAAAAACTATAAATGTAGGACCTCATAATTAATCTTTTTTTCTTCTCCCCACTTTTCTGGTTTTTGACCTGTTCTTATTTTTTTAAGTACTCACTGTGATGAGATCCAGAGCTGCCTTAACCCCTCTGGAATATGTAAGGTAGTTAAGCCCTCCTGTGTCCTTCTGCATCTAGCAATCATGATGTGGGACCTTAGGCAATGAAAGACGATGCCTTTTCTGTGTACGGTTTGTCCAAAGTAGGGGCTTATTTCCTACAGGTGTCCAAGACAAGTAACTCTTGCTAGGAAATAATGATTTCCCCAATAGAGTAGAATGCTTTTCTTCCGGTTCCCAGGGATATGCCAGTCATTGATGGATGTCACTGCCATGAAGAATTTTATGAATAGTACTGGAAATTTCAAGAGTTCTGGGAATCATGGGAATTTATAGGCTGTTTTTAATTTTTCTAAGCCCTCCCAGACACACAAAAAAATGGACAATCTCTCCAATTTGGTCCTATTTTAAGATGAATTTAGAGGAAAGAGCTCTGATTAGGGAGTCAGGGGATGCTAATTCTGCCAGTCATGAACTATGTGACTTTGGACAAGTCATTTCATCCCTACAGGCCTCAGTTTGCTTGTTAATAAAAGAAGTAAGTTGAAAGAATTTTCGAGATCCCCTTTAGTTCTAGCCTTCTATGATTCTAAATTCAAAAGGATACAGAGAACAGCAATGAAATAAGAAATAATATAGTACCATGAAGACCTAAGAACAATATATTGCAGCATTTAATTAGAAAAGACAAGGTGTGTATATGAGTTATCTCAAGGAGGACAATTTCTTTCCTCCCTGGATGGAATTTGAGGAATTAACCTTGAATTGCAGTAAGAAAACATACATGCACATATCTTAATCACAAAATGTGATGGATTTCTCTTAGAACTCATATTTTTGGAATTTTCTGTGCCATCTGATCATTTTCTCCTTAGTACTTTCCACCCTGCCCCCACCCCCGGCTCCACCTTTCCCTCAGTAGAAGCCTTCTTGAGGGTTCTTACCATTTAATTCTTCATTCTGTCCTAGGCACTAAACACAGTGTGTGTGTGTGTGTGTGTGTGTGTGTGTGTGTGTGTATTCATCTTTGGTTGCCGAAGAAGACCATGCCATCAGAGAAACGATGACCTGACTTGCACTTAACTTTGTTTTGAGTGAGTGAGGGCTGTGCAGGTTACCAGCCTCACTTCTCCTCCAGAGCCATCCAGTGACCAGATATTCATCAGGATGACTGGAGATGTCCCAGGATGAGGCAATTGGGGTTAAATGACTTGCTCAAGGTCACAAAGCTACTGAATGTATCTGAGGTGAGATTTGAACTCAGATCCTCCTGACTCCTGAGCTGGTGCTCTATCCACTGCACCACCTACCTGCCCCTAAACACAGTACCAGAAAAAGTAGAGAGGGAGTTTAGTGGATAGACTGCTGGAGAAGCATGGGGCTCTTCTTTTAGAATGGGGAGGTCTAATAACTTAAAAAAGAGATTTTGGCAACAATATTTCAATATAATTAGTTTTATTTGTAATTCTATGAGTTTATTTCATACATTTAAAAACACTATTCTTTGAAAGGGTCCATAGGTGTTACCAGACTGCGATATGGTGCACAAAATGTTAAGAACACCTGCCTTAGATTATGGTATACATATAATGTGAGAGGTCATCTTGCCCATCTACCTACTGTTGGGCTAGGCCTTAATGAGAAGAAAAGGCCTCATGAGAGTCACAGAGTGCTAGGCTAGGGGTCAGGAAGCTTTGGGTTCAGATTCCATCTGGCACACTTACTAGATATGTGCACCTGGACAATTTACTTAGCCTCAGTTTACTCATCTGTGAAGCGGGGATAATAGGAGTAACTACCTCATAGGTTTGTTGTGGGGATCAAAGGACATTATACACAAATATGTATACATTAGTGTGCATATATACATACATCTTTACAAATCTTGAATTGCTATATAAATATTAGATGTATTAGTAGGTACTTCATGTATGCTTATTGAATTGAATCATGGCCTCTCTTCTCCAATCCTATTGTTCTCACCTTACTTTAAGACCTTTTCATCTTTCCCGTGGATAACTAGAACAATAATTGATCATAATTGATTTCCCTGTCTCTAAGCTCTTCTTTTTCCAATCTATCTTTCATATTCTGCCAAAGGAGTTTCATTAAGCCATGACTCTGCTCATGCTAATTCACTGACTCCAAAACTGTCAGTGACTTCACATTGCTTACTAAATAAAATACATACCTATAAATTACCAAGTCAACAAGCATTTATTGCATGGCCACTATGGATCAGGAACAGCTCTAAAGGCTGGGAATACAAACAGAAGCAAAAAGACAGTTCCTGCTTTCAAGGCGTTGTCATTCTAATAAGGTGAGGTAAAGTGTAAAGAAGGGAGGTGGAGACATGAAAAAGAAAGTCTTAAAGTCAGGAGTATGTCCTAGAGAGAAACAAAGGCATCTATGGTCTGGGCCTCCTCCTTAAAACAGAGGTTCTAGAAGAAACCAGACAATCAGAGAGGAGAAGTTTCAGAGGCTGAGGGCACTTAGATCATTACAATAGTAGCTAAGCCCTTCAACACCTGACTCCAGTCTACCTTCCCACTCTTACTGCATGCACTGCCCTTCACCCTCCTTGGGTCTTTGCTAAATTGAACTACGTACTGTTTGGTAGTCATACGCTTTCCAGATTCCAAGGACTTTCCCACTTCCTCTTTTAAGCCTAGAATGGACTGATCCCATAATACTGACTGTTAAAATCCTTCTCTTCCAATAAGGCCTAGCTCAACTCTTCTTTTTTTCATAAAGACTTCTCTGATAGTCATTTACTGTTAGAAGTTAGACGTTAATCATTCTTCCTTAAAACTTCTCCTTCTCTTTCACCTCTACTAGGCCTTTATATGTATTCTAACTAGTACTAACTACTAGTTCAGTGAAGGCAAGAACTATGTTTATGTCACCCATATATCCCCAATGCCTAGCATAGTGCCTTTACCCATAGGGTATAGTTCAAAGGGTCTTTAAATGCAGTGTTGTCTAATGGAAAGTACTGGATTTGGGAGACACAAGTTTGAGTCTTGGTTGAAGTCCTCGCTACCTTTGTGATTTTGGGTAAGTCTCATTAATTTTCTGAATTGCAATTTCCTTTTCTATAAAATGCATCCAATAATAAAATAACTTTTTGTTGTTCAGTTGTGTCCAATTCTTTGTGATCCCGTCTGGAGTTTTCTTGGCAAAGAATGGAGTAGTTCACCATTTCTTTCTCTGGCTCATTTGTTTTTACAGATGAGGAAACTGAGACAAGTAGGGTTAAATGACTTGCCCATGGTCACACAGTTAATAGGTGCCAGAGGTTAGATTTGAACTCAGGTCTTCCTGACTCCAGGCTCAGTGCTCTATCCACTGTGCCATCTTGCGGTCCCAATAACAATACTACTTATTATCTTGCAAAATTATTGTGAGGAAAGTGCTTTGTAAGTCATAAAGCACCATAAAAATTTAAGCTCTTAAAATCTAATCTAGCTCCCTTATTTTACAGATGAAGGAACTGAGGTACACAGCAGGGACTTAGCAATTGTTTACTGAATTGAATTTTTTGATTGAAAGGGTGACTAAACATTTGATAGGCTACCTGAGGGAGTTATAGGAATTGCTATCCCTGGAGATCTTTAAAAACAAGAGAAAACGGTTCCCCATCCTTACCCTCCATGGAATAATTTTGGTATAGCTTTTCCTGGAAGTAGAATGTGGAAGAAAAGACCTTTTCTCTATTTTAAGTTTTTTTAAAAAAATAGTTATGTCACAAGTTGGGAGGCAAATCAGTCCACTCATTTTACAGATGAGGAAACAGAAGGCCAGGGAGGAAACATGACTTGTCAAAGGTCACCTAGACAGTAAGCATCAGAGTTCAAATTTGATCCTAGATCTTCCAGCTCTAAATCAGTGACTTTTCTGCTCTACTCTTATGTCTTGAAGTAGTGAGCTTGTTACCAGCAGCTGTTAGTAACTGATCCTAGATCAGTTTCTTCTCTTAGTCATATCTGAATACCCAATAGACAATCCACTCAAGATTCTAATGAGTGCTGAGTAGGATTGATGAAAGTGGGATTTGAGGATCATCCCTGTCTTCAAGTAGCTTATGATGTAGTATATAAAAGGAACAAAAGGTGCTATGAAAGTTAAGAGGAAAGAATTCAATTCCTTCAAGTGTCATAAAATATCAAATACTTTACCAACCTCAAAGTACCATATAAATGTTTATTGTTATTATTTCTAATAATACCAATAGTAACAATTCTGTTAGGGAAATTTTGGAAGAACACATGAAAGAAATGTTGAGAGGAGGGAAAAAGGAATTCTCTAAAATAACCAGTAAAGCACTCTGAAAATCTGGAAGTGCTACATGAATGTTATTTATCATTATTATTAATTTTGAGTAGTGGTGTTTTGGAAGAGGGAATGCCATTTGAGCAGAGCCTTGAATAATGGAGTCAATCAATGGAAAGGAAAGACTTCCAGCATGAACAAAGCCTGCAGGTAGCAAGGTGTTCAGGAGATGGTAGAAAGTGACTGGAAAGTGGGACATGTGAGGGAAAGCAGTAGGTGATAATACTGGAAAAAGGTAACTTGAAGCCATATTATTTGACTTTAAATGACAAATGTAAAATTTAGAATTAATTTGGTAGGCAATGGGGAGCCATTGTAGACTTTTGCTCTAGGGTAGTGATGAGTTGGGGCAACTAGGTGGTACAGTGGATAGAGTTCTGTGCCTGAAGTAGGAAGACTCATGTTTCTGAGTTCAAATCTGGCTTACTAGCCGTTCGACCCTAGACAAATCACTTAACCCTGTTTCTTTCAGTTCTTATCTGCAAAATGTGCTGGAGAAGGAAACAGCCAACCGCTGCAGTATCTTTGCCAAGAAAATGCTAAAATGGGGCCATGGAGAGTCAGAGATGACTGAAAAATGATTTAACAACAAAGTGAGTTAGAGAAGGGAGAGACTTAAAGATAGGAAGAGAAGCGGGGAGGCAAATCAAATAGTCTAGCTGTATTGTAATGAGGACTTTAACTAGGGAGGCAGCAGGGGAGAACAGGAAGGGGTGAGTTTCCCAGAGATATTTTAGAGGTAGAATTAATAAGATTTGGTGAGAGACGAGGAGTAAAAAGTGACTAATCCTAAGAACCCGACTATATAGATTTCTTGTTCCATTGAACAGATGCACACAGTACATGTACCTATGATATTTCTAAGATAATGATTTTGCATGTACGGAAATTTCTTCTTAGAAATCTTGGTTTTCTGAGATTCAATTCACAGTAATCCTTTTTTTCCCTATATCATATGGATTAAGTCTTCTCCTCCAGTGTGACAGATTTAGAAAAGAAGAGCTAATGACTAGGTGCTTAAAAAACCTTCTTGCCTATATTATAAATAACAATGCCAGTCTCTGGCGGAATATTAAGAATTCACGCTGTGTTTGCTATTTAAAATATCTGGGGAGAAATCCACAATTGAATTAAAGCCTTATGTTCAATCATGGACCATGAAATTAGTTGGTAGTATTACTAATGTTCTGCAACTCAGACCCTTAAGAAAGGATCTCAGTCCAAAATTACTGAAAACAATTTTAACCCAACCTGACCTTAGTTCTGATTATGAATCTTCCCTGCATCATTACTCCTCTCATACACAGTGTTAGAAAAGGAAATAATCTCTGCCTCCTACAATAAGCCCCTTATTTTATAAGACCCCTTCCTATAATACATGAAAGCTTTTGGATATTGATTTTAAGTGGCAGAAAATGTAGTCAAACCCTCAAAGACTCCCTCTTTTTTTCCTCTCCAAATTTATTTATTTGTTTTCAATTTTCATCAATCACTTCCATAAATTTTAAATTTTCTCCCCCTCCCTCTCTCCTCAAGATGGCATGCAATCTTATATGGGCTCTATACATATATTCTTATTAAAAGCATTTTCACTTTAGTCATGTTGCATATAAGAAATAAAATGAATGGGAGAAAGCATGAGTAAAACTAAACAAGACCAAACGTAACAAAAGAGAAAATAAAGACTCCCTCTATAACTGGAGTTTTCTAATACTCTTCTATTCTACCATTTTGGCTAAACTGAATGGCTTTTCACTAGTTACCAGCCAATAGTTTTTTCAGAGAAATGATCAGTTATTTGATGGAATTTAGGACTAATTTCATCAAAGGCACTGAGTTTTTCTAAGATTCAATTTTTTTTTTGATTACACTTTGGACTGACTCTTTTATGGACCATCAGTCCATAGGTTTGGAGCTGGGAATAATATTAGAGATTTTTTTTACTACTAATTTTAAAGATATGCAAACTGTGTCTCAAACAGGTTGAGTAACTTACAAGTTCTTAGGTTCTGAGTCAAGGACTAAATTAGAGGTTTCTGGGGCTAGGGAGGGCCTAGGGATATAGGAAACCAGCAAGACCCTGTCATATTCTAGGAAAACCTTATTAAAACCTACATATCAAAGCAATGTGCCCTCTGATATTTGAGGACTTCAATGAAAAGGCGAGGAAAGTATAAAGAAATAAGGGGAAGCATAGTTCTGGAAGAAGGGATGAGAAAAGTTAAAAACATGTAAATAGAATTCACATATTTTCTTTGGTAAAAGAATTGGTAGACTCTGGGCAGATGAGCACCAAATAGAATCATAAAAATGAAATAAGTTGTATTTCAGTAGAAAGCAAAGGACTCATTATTAGCTTGTGAATGATTCCTGAAGTTAATGATCTATGTACAGACCTCCTCAGAGCTAAGATCAGAATTATTTAAAAATGGAAAGAAGAATAACAAGAAAAATGTATGGCATATAATTGAAACAACTTAATTCTCAACTTAAACAAGTAACTGACAACCAAAAAATTGAAAATAAACAACAGAAATAATATGAACTGTAATAATGTTATCCAGAAATTTAACCAATATAAATTGATTGCCAGCAGGACACCAAAAGATCCCAGGGAGCACCTTGGAAAGCAAGCATCTGACTCACTTGCCAAATAGAAAGAGACGACTGCGAAAGCAACACTGGACTGGAATATAAAGTTGTCTGTAAAACCTTACAGGGAAGGATGATGGACAATTATGAGCAGCACTGTCTCATAAAGTAGAAAGAGGCAATGAAGGGTAAAACTAGTTCTAAGAAAGGTTGGCAAGGTATCCAACTAGGGAAAGTCATCCAAGGGCATTTAAAGATTGAAACAGAAGGACAACAAATAGAAAACAGAAAACATTTGTAACAAACTATGTTTCATAATAGTTAATATTTATACATTTCCGAAAGGTTTGCAAAGTACTTTGCATATGCTATTTCATTTGGATTTCACAATAATTCTGGGAGGTAAGTGGTATCATTTTCTTATTTTATAGTTGAAGAAACTGGAGCTTCCAGGGTCACACAACTGGCATTGAATTCAGGAAAAAAAAGGCATTTTGATCTGGTAAAGGAATATGTAAGGATCCTTTAAGACAAGGGTATCCTATTAATATATCTGCATTATTCAAGATTACTTGAGAGATATAGTAACAGAAATAATCCTGTTCCATGAACTTCAGATCAAAAACATCTGGTAAGACACAAAGCAGTAAAGTATATGCTTCAACCCTCTGATGGAGGTGATCCTGCATAGAACTCAAGTGAAAGAGAATTTCCTTAGGGATGGTGAGGTCTTTTAGACCCTCCTATTTATAGGTGACCTTTTGCTGATTACATAAAGCCCTAGAACATTGTAAAACTTCCTAGATGGAATTTGTAATCACTCAAAAGAGCATGGTCTCATTACATATACAGGAAAGACCAAGGGGAGGAAGAAAATCTGTTTTCCAATTACGACATATATTTGAATGTAGTCTATAATGCTTGTCTATCATTAGTTGTATTTAGAATGGACTGCACAGATAGATAATGAATTGGGTCCAGAGTTGAATAGGAAGAAAGTAGTCTGGATTGCCTTTGAGAAATTGCAAAGTTCCCCTAATAACTCCAAACCTGTAAAATCAAAGAACCATCTTTTAAATACCATCTTATCTGGGCTACTGTATATAGTATGACTTAGAGACAATGATCTCTAAGAATTAAAAATGAAAATCAACAGTAGAAGTGAATAAGCTGCAACATATAATTGATGAGGAACTCTGAAGAATAAGAATTAAAGGTGTCGTTTGGGAACTGTATCAAGAGAAGAGAGATCCTTTAATCTTATGGTAAGGGCTGGTAAGGATGACCAGAGTGATCCAATGTTACTCTCATGATTTCAGGAGAAAGCAAGGCTGGGTGGGCCCTCTTGAAGAAAATTCATGGAAAATCAAGGCCAAGAGTTGCACAGGATGGGTTGTGATGTGCATCATTGGATCACAGAAGCACCAGAGTTTTTGAGAAAGTATTTGTGACAGATTTCTCTCTTCTAGTGGATTGGAATGCCACTGAAGGTAGAGACAAAATCTTATTAACATTTCATATTTCCACTGACACTGAACTCAGTGCTTTGTAAACAGTAGCTACTTAATGTTTGTTCAATTAGATTGTTAAATCCTGAATCTTCATTGGCTGTACCAGGGGCATGTCATAAGATCAAACTGTTTCAGTGGGTTAGACATCTGAAAGAATAAGCTACTTCCTGAGCCTTTATCATAGCACACAATTGGAAGTGGTAGTCTTTTCCATTGCATAAACCTCATTCTGGGCTCATTTTCTCTCATAAAATCGCACCAAATATAGAAGCACAGGGACTCCCTAGTGGGTTTATGGTCCCCAGAAAAGTCTTGAATCTAGAACACATATTTAAATCTGTTATAAAAACAATTAAACTTTTTTGATTGTGTTCCCTGTCCCCATTTTTCCTGTTCAAAGTTAGTGTTTGAAAATTCTTCAGTAAAGAAAAATGACATTGCTGATAATACAAGCTCTGTGTCATATTGAGAAAGTATAGTGATGATTTGCGACACTTTTTCTAATGAACATAGAGTTTATCCTTAAGTTAATTGTAATAGCCATTGGCCCAAAGCCTCCTCTAGGGCAAAAAGTCTACCTCAGAATCTTCCTGTCAAAGATTTTCAGCAAGAAAGTTTTATAAATTTTAAAAGTTCTTCATCAGTATACTTCTTTGCTAAAAGATTTTTAAAAAACCTTTTTGAATGTATCAGTGATATCCCTGAAGTGCCAAACACTTTGGTACAATAATTACTGAACTCTTAATGATAGCTCAGATTTCTGATTTTGGGACACATTATTTCATAGATTAATTTACTTTTATTTATTATCATGCATAAAAGAAGAACCACTTAAGTCAACCTGCTTTATATTCATGTGTGATAATGGCCTCTGCTTTGTGTAATAGGTTGCACCTCATGAATCTTATATCAACATCTCCATTGGCTGATTGCTCACTGACTGTGGATTCTGCTGACTCACAAAATTGTAAGGACAGGGGAAAAAATGCAATTTGAGAGAATGGAAATTCCCAGTGGGGGGGATATAGGTCTACATAAATAAAAAAAAAATTGTAGCTAACATAATACAGTATGTAATTATTTGATTAATAGTGTAAATGCTTTTTGTTGCTTGGGATAATGAAGATGACTTATAGTGAACCTTTATGCTGAGTGAGGTTAACTGTGTTAGGCCTGAATTTTCTTAACTCCTTTGCTTGGGTTTAACTTTTTTCAAATAGATATCTTTCGTTTCTTACATTACTTTCATTTATAAATATTGAAATATTTGCCTCTTTCTCCCACCCTCACCCTCTATACCTTATAACAAAGAATAAAGAAAAAAGAAACAGTTCAGCAAAATTAATCAGACTATTAACCAAGTCTGCAAGTATATGTAACTATTGTGGGTTGAAAGGAAGTGGTATTGACTGAAATATTGAGTAATGGATTAAAACAGAAAGTTAAAGCATCAGTTAGTGGGGCACTTGAGCTCCACTGGTTGGTGGAGATGGATAGATATCGCAGACTCAGAATTATGAGCAAGCGAGAGGGGAGTTGAGTGCTGAGCCCGTGAAGTTGGTGCTGCTTGTCCTTCATTCTCGAAGAGGACCGTGACATAAGGAAGGGGATGCCATGGCTTACAAGTGAACGGGACTAAAGCGAGAGATAGCTGTGCAGTTACCAGCCTCACTTTCTCCTCAGGAGCCATCTGGGCCCACTGGCAAGATACAGATCAGGATGATTGGAGATGGCCCAGGATGCAGTGGGGGATCTTGACCTTTTAAGATAAAGTCTTTCCTGGATCTTTGACTGAAGCAGTGTCCATCCGGTGATTAAGACTAGGTAAGAAATGAGGCAAAAAATGGCCTCTTTTCCCTAGTAAAAAAAAAAAAAATCAATCTGGGAGGGGAAGACTCTCAGGATTTCTGGCCAAAACAGAAACGTTCATTCTGAGTCATCAAGGCCCAAACAATGATTAAGCGGGGCTTGGGCTAAGGCCTGTTGTTGGCCAGTCAATGAGAGGTAATTAGGGGCTATTAGAAGACTCCTTTCGCCTCAAACTATGGGAATAATGGCCCCACCACCTCCCCTACATTTACTCATCATCTTTTCTCCAGGGCTATACCTACTTACTCAGTTTTGTTTTTCCTTATTTTCTTTCTAAGTACATTGTTGTGGTCACTGTGAATCTTATTTTGTTGGTTCTGCTTATTTCATTCTGAATAAGTCCATGTTTTCCTAAATTTTGAAGAATTCTTCATATTTGTTATTTCTTACAGTGTAAAGTCTTTTCATTTCAATTTGTTTAGCCATTCTCAAATCAAATGCCAAGATTTTAAGACCAGCTATTATCTGGCTTTACCAAACCGGCCCCTTCTTGGGCTGTGGGTATCTCAACAATACCTCAGCTTCTAGAAGGTAGGGAGCTAGATCAACGCTCTTTTTTGCTCTCTCCCATCTCTAAGTTCTAGGATTCTTTCATGATAGCAAGTTCCCTATAGTGAGTCATTAGGACAAGCAAATGTGGGGCTTAGTTTACGATTTATAGCCCAGGGCTCCAAGACTGGCCCATATGCAAAGATAAAGAGAAAATAAATGGAAAACTTTTATGTATGAGGATAGTAACAGTCTCCCCCTCTATTCTGAGAAACCCTAGAGAAAGTCCTAACCACTGAAGCAGCTGTGTTCTGACTTGTAGAACCACTCAGCAAATAGATCAACTAATTCTAGAGGGGGTTGGTATATCCCTCTGATGGTTCTGGAGGGAAAAAGTGGGAAGAACAGATGAAAAATGCATAGCTATTCTGACAACATACCTACCCATTCTGCCTGCTCTGAATAATTGTTCTGGAATAGTTCTTCCCCGCACTGGGTCACAGGGCTTGTGGCAGACACAAGAAGGATAGATATAAACTGTTCTCCATGCTGGTAGTTTGGACCTTAATCATAATGGTATTTAAAACTGAATGCAAATATCTCTCTTCAATTGTATATACATATATGTGTATGTAGGTATATATCTATGTGTATATATGCATATGTATATACACATACATGTGTATCTATCTAGATGCACACATATACCTAGTCCCTCAATTTTCCATTTGAAGAAATGAGAAAGAAATAATGTTAAGTTGAAAAGTATTTAGAAAATGGAGAGTAATTTAAAATTTAGAAAGAAAAAGCACACAAAGAGGAATATATCTGAATGGAAGTTCATAAATAAGGTGGAGCTTGGATTGTTATTTAAAAAGGTTTGAATTATTACCAAGGCAACCAAAGCATTATGCAGCTGCATGAATAGTGAGGTAAAGTGACAACAACAGGAACATCTGAGCTTTAAATGAGCAGCACAGTTTATTTACAGATGTGATTTTAATAACACAGGAGATAAAAATAGCTACTTTGTTCAAGCTAACTTTTGCTAGTAATCAAAAGAAAAACAGTTTTGCATTTTGAAAAATTTATTTTCTTCTTCTGTCTCTTCAGAAGACCTCTGAGTTGATGCCAGCACAGCCAGAGTTGTTTCTCAAATGACTATGAGTTCCCACAAATATCCTAAAGCAGGATGTGGAGGTTGTGCTCTTTGAATTGTGGACTATTTGGGTGATGGATAATTCTCAGGCTTGTAGATTGATTCTATATTTATTTAAAAATTTCAGTGTGTTAAGTGTTTTACCAAGGTCCCTCTGCTGACGCCTTTTATTTTAGATGCTTGAATTCCAATTAAGGTGAGATAGACAGATTTATCACTTTTTATTTTTATGCTTTTGTAGGAAGCAGTTAATCAGAAGTGGCCTTGTGGGTAATGTAAGCATTTATGATGGTTTCTGAACAAAGGAAACCAACCTGGCTATTTGATGCAGAAAATGATAGAAAGTCCAGGGAGGCCATAAAAAGCTGTCTGTGGTCATTACTAAGCCCTAAGAGGGGGTGTGGCTATGCATATATTTTCACAAAATTTACACGGGACTTTAGTATAAGTTATTGTTAAGTCATCTGCAAGTAACAGCTTTCATGATTCCTTCCTGTAAAGATTCCATATTAATTTCTTTTTTCTTCTCCACCTATTACTGTCATGAGTCCTGATCCTCAACAGAAGTATATGGCAGCAGAAAAGGAGTCAAAGGCTTTGAAGTAGAGGAGCATGGTGAAAGTCTTGCAATTGAATGGAACTTGGACCTGTTAGGAGAACAGTATTCTAATGAAGAGTTTTATAATCAATTCATTTGGTAATGGTCAAGACTCAATCTAGACTGTCAAATACACTGTTGGAGAAAGATCTTGGCAAGCTAGAATATAGATTGAATCTAATAAGAATAAATTTAATAACCTCCCATCTCTCTTTTGCCTCCATTCCCTAGATCTCCCCATATTTGCTTGAAAGTTTGGGAGGCAGGACAATTGTTTGCGATCCTGGAATTCCAGGGTGAATTACTTATGCCATCCCAGCCCTAGTTAGCCTCCCAGACTCTAAAGTGTTCCCTCTTCATGGTCAATATCTGATTAAGCCTGAGTCCTGGGAAGGACTACAGCCTTTAATTGAAAAATTCCTTAAGTGTAGAATCTTTGTCTCTTGTTCATCTCCATGCAACACTGCAATCCTTCCCACAAAAAGGTCTAAAGGAGAACACTCACGATTTATTTTTGCCTTAGAATGGACTCTTCCAGGGGAATCAAGTCCCTATCAGCTAACGTGGACAGTGTTGCCCCAAGGGTTTTGAGATAACCCTCATTTATTTGGCCAGACTTTGGGAAGAGATTTAAAGGACCTGAAACTATCAGGTAGTAGCTTAATTCAGTATGTGCATGATATTCTTATTTGTAGCCCCACCCAGGCTGCATCTTTGACTGCTGCCACAGAAGTCCTTCTTTCTTGGGCACTCCAGGCTATAGGGTCTCTGAACAAAGTCCAGATGGCATGCCAGTCCATAAAGTATCTGGGTCATGAACTCATGCCAACCTCTCTCTCCTTAACCTCTGTGAGCAAAAGCACTATCCCTGTTGCAACCACAAAGAAACAAGGTGCAGTCTTTTAGGCATGGTTGGATTTTGTAGACTCTGGATTCTTAATTTTGGTTTTATTGCTCAACCCCTCTATGACTCTACTCAAGACCAGGCTAAAGCTTTTGAGACTTTGAAAACTAAGCCTAATCTAGAAAAGCCTTTCACTCTGTATGTTAATGAAAGGAGAGGACAGGCTTTGGGAATCTTAATCCATATCTTGGCGCCTGACCCCAGGCCAGTTGATTTACTCAAAATAGGCTTTCCTTGTTCTACATGCTCATGGAGCAATTTGGAAAGAAAGGGGATATCTGACAGCAAAAAACTCTCCTATCAAACATGCCCTTCTATTTTTTGGCTTTGCCATAATGGTTTTCAGTTCTCTCCAGAGAAATTGTCTTTTCTTTATACTCCTTTTGTGCCTCTTTGGTCCCTGTCTGCCAGGTTTTTCTTTTCCAGAGTGTAAGCCATCCACTTCCAGATAACTGCTCAGGCTCCATACCCCTTGAACAGGACCCATCAAAGCAGGAACAGCTCTATGCCCCTTGCCAGCAGGAAGCAGTTTCAGAAGCTGAGACCTTTGCCCTTTACCCCAAAAGAATTTGGGTCCAATCTCTTTGAGGGGGAATGATGGGGTTCAGACCCTGGGAACCTCCTTGAACTCTCCTTGAACCTCTCCACTTAAGTTGGCTTTTCATACTCAAATCTGTGGCCATTTATGTTACCTCTTCATTGCCCTACCTGCTTCCCACTCAAACCTTCCATGGTCTGATATCTCCTGATTGCCTCCAGCTGTTTCCCACCCTGGATTGCATCTCTAGTTACCCCAATCCCATCAAGATTCTCCTCAGACCAGCCTACCAGACTACTAGACCACCTCTAGATATTTCCCATAGACCTTCTGTATAGAAGTTCCATCTCACCTCTGTGAAGGTACTCAGATTCAGTCCAACTCAGACTCTGTCTAACTGAGATTCTATCTGGCCATAAACTAATCAAAAGATTGTGAATACAAGCATTACAAATGCTTAGGCTCCCTAAAAGTCAACCCAATATGGTGAATCTTTAATAAACTTTGTCTTTCTTTGACTTTAAAAAAAAGAATAAATTTAATAGGAATAAATGATTTTTTGTTCAAAAGCCAACTTTACAAACATGAGAGAGGAGACGTGGTTAGATAACACTTGGATAAAAGAGCTAGAGGTTGGGTGAGACTGTAAGCTCAATGATCCAATAATATGAGATGGCAGCTAAAAAAAAAAAAATCTCATGTACTTTTAGGGTACGTTAAGGGAGGGATAAACTCCAGGAATAAGAAGTTTCCTCTGTTGTGGTTCTTTGTCCTTTGTTTTCAAAGAGGACAATGACATTGTGGGGCAGTGCCTTGACTCCTGCATGAATTGGATGTAAGTGAAGTAGAGTTTTACGAAGTTGTCAGTCTTACTCTCTTTCAATTATCAAAGTCTGTGGCAGAACAAAAGACAAGATGATTGGCAATGACTTGGAATATAGTGAGTAACCTTGGCATCTCTGATGCCTGACCAAGCTCTAAGCCCTCCACAGCACCTGCTCCAACCACCTTCATGGCTATTGGGACAAATTGTTCTCATCTTCCCATTCCACCAGAGGTGGAATGCTTGGGGTATATATCCTCCTACCTTACTGACAGGTCTGAAGCCTGTCAGTTACCCTCAACATGTTTTAGTCCCTGTTCCAAGATGGTTTTACTGGGGCCACTGTGTCTTGGAGCCACAGGTGAGAGTTGGGTGACTGGTTGGACACCAAAGGTGGATGAGCAGCCCTGTCAACAGCTCAGCAGCCTTCATAACAGAGGTTCTATCTTCCCTAAACATTCCATACACCCTGGTTTCCCTGTACTCTGGCTTAGTCAGCCCTGGTTTACAGTACTATAGTCAGTTCTAGCTGCCACACTCCATAAAAAGCCTTGAAAAGCTGATGAGTGTCCAGAATCACGCAAGAAGGAGGGTTGTTTTACTGCTGAGTCATTTTTCAGTCATGTCCAACTCATTGTGACCCCTTTGGGGTTTTCTTGGCCAAGATAGTGGAGTTGTTTATCATTTCCTTCTTCAGTTCATTTTACAGAAAAGGAAAATGGGACAAACAGGGTAAAGTGACTTGCTCAGGGTCACATAGCTAGTATGTGTCTGGGGACAGATTTGAACTCATGAAGATGAATCTTTCTTACTCCATCCCAGCACTGTGCCATTTAGCTGTCCATGTGGTTGTGGTTTGTCCTTCATTTTCAAAGAAGACCATGATATCAGGGAGATGATGAAATAACCTGCAATTGACTTTGATTTGAACTGAGAGAGGGCTGTACAGTTACTCTTCAGAACCAGCAGAGTCCAGTGGCCAGATATCCTTCAGGATGACTGCAGATGTCCCATGATAAGAAGATGAAGACCTATAAGTCTATGCCATATGAATGTCCTTTGGAGGAACTGAGGATGTCTATTCTGTAGAACATAAGAGTAGACAGATGTGAGCAGAGGTGGAGTTAAGGGGGCAAATTAACTATCTTCAAGTATTTGAAGGATTATCATGTAGAAGAATCTTTTGACTTGTTTTGCTGTCTCCAGAGGATAGAATTAAAGGCAATGGGCAGAAATTATGAATGGACAAATTTAGATTGGGTATCAGGAAATTTTCCTAACAATTAGAGCCATCCAAAAACAGAATGGGCTTCCTGGGGAAGTATGTCGTTCTCTTTACCAGAGCTCTTCAAGATAGGGACAGATGACTACCCGGGCATGTTGTAGTGGCGACTCTTCTGGCTATGGAATAGTGGTAGGGTATACTGGAGCCATCTCAAACTGGTGTGGAGGAGCTAATTGTTAAATTCGCAGTGCGTCATCTAAACCCCAGCTACAAATCAGGGCTTTGTTTTGTTGATAGTCTGGACTTTAAAAGGTAATGGAGAAAATACCAATTATTCATATTAAACTGAAAAGTGTGTTGTGTATACAATTGTTTTCCCTGTGGAGCTAATTATTAAACATTTACCAGCACATTCCATTGCTGATCTCAATCAATTCCCAAACTCTGTGTCTATGCTATGGTACTTTAGTATTTACAAAGTGCTTTCCTCTCAACCTTGTGACATTCCTAAACTATACATATATACATACATATGCACATTCATATATACACACATGTATGCACACATATACATGTAACAGGCATACATCTATACATGTACATATATACATTCACACACATAAACACACATATATACACCTAACACAGGTACTCATATATACACACATATATATATACATACACATATACATACATATACACAACACATATATATATACACACATAAAAATAGGCACACACATTTACATATATACATACACCCACATATATACATACGCATATACATATATACACACACATATTATGCCCTAATATGAGTATTATTATTACTAATTTTGTGGAGGAGAAAACTGAGACTCATAGAGGTAAAGGGACATAGTCACATAACTCCAGTATTACTCAGTATTAGAGCTGGAATTCAAAATCCAAATCTTCTGACTCCATGGCCTGTGTTCTTCCTGCTGCTTCAAAAACAATTTTTGTTCTAGATATTTACCAGGAGCAGGGGGTCTATGTCGATGAAAGCATACTGCAGGGCCTTGTGTCCTGATAAAACTTTTCTTTCTCTCTCCCCTTCCTTGATGCAGTCTCTTCTACCCACTTGAGACCTTGCAGTCAAGTTATCATAAGGTCATAATTTTAGAGCTGGAAGGAATCTTAGAGATATTCTAGTCCAACTTTTTCATTTTACAACAGAGAAAACTGAGGCCTTTAGAATATAAATGAGTTGCCTGAGGTTACACCAGGAGTAATTAGGAGAACTGGGATTTGAACCTCAGTCCTTTCCCTCCAAAAGTTATTTCCCTCCAAAGTTATTTCCAATAACCCTGTGCAGCAAAGAACTTCTGGATTGGATTCACCAATCCTTGTCCCTATTTCTGCTCCATTTTACCGCATATCTTTTCTGTTCATTTTTAACTCAGTTTTATAGATTCCCAATTAGCCGTAACATTGGGGTAACAAGTAGTATCCTAGTTAACTGCTTTTACTGTTTACAGAGACTTAACTAATTATTCAGTAAGACTGTCTGGAATAAGGACAAATCTGTGATAGTCTTCTAGGTGGACACAACCAGAAACTGTAAGTCAATCTTTCTTTAGAAATTTTTTTTAGAAATGTAGGACACATTTTTAGAAATGTAGAAGCTCATTAATCACAAAGCTTCAACCCAGGAATCAAAACAAAATGATGTCATCACACTTTGAAAGGATCTTAGAAAAAAAACAACCCATGAAATTAAAGTGGGTTCTGATGATGTTAGATAAAATGCATAAGACCTAGAGAGCAAAATAGAATTACTCTCTCCTATGCAGAAAGTCTCATAAATGTATGAGAAACAATGGATATTTAAAAAATAAATTTGATTGGAAATGTAACAATCTAGAGCTGGTTCAGAAACACAATGAGGCAATTGCCAAGTACTTTTTAATATTCTCAAATACTTAAGCTTGTTAATACACTTGGGTTTAAATAGACTGATAAAAATGCAAATCTCCATTTGCCTCTAGTTCTTTTGGCTTGTTAGTATGGTAAATAGCAGGGAAGGACAGGTGATACTGCTCCAGAAATGACTGCACTCCCATTTTCAGTGAATGGAGAGACTGAATTCAGCTGAGGTATTTAATGATAAGGAGTAATTACTCATACCATCAACCATCATTAACTACAAAATGCTGTTGTTGAGTAGATCCTGCTTAATAGTGGAATTAGTTTTAGAATCCCTGTACCCTATAAAACTGAGCTCAAGTACCAAGGATGGTGTGAAACTTTTCTAGATCTTGCCCTCCACTCCCAAATGCTGGTGCTTATCTCTTGTTTTATAGCAATCAATCAATTAATAAAAAATTAATGTCTACTATGTGCCAGGCACTGTGTTAAACTTTGGGGATACAAAAAGAGGTAAAAGGAAGTCCCTGCCCTCCAAAAGCTCACAATCTAATGGGGGAGAAAATAAACATTATACATACATATATACATATAAATACATATATATATATAAAATGCTATGCCTATAATAATAGTAACAATATAAACACACATATATATGTTTGTGGGTATGTATATAAGCATACACGTATATGCTATATACATGATAAATAGGAAATAATAGAGGTAAGGCACGAGAATTAGGAGGGATTAGGAAAAGCTTCCTATTGAAGATGGACTTTTAGATGGCACTTAAAGCCAGTGAAGTCAGTAGGTGGAAATGAAGAGGAAGAACATTCCAGGAATGGGGGATAGCCAGACAAAATGCCTGGAGCTGAGATGGAGTATCTCGTTCATACAACAATACGAAAGCTAGTATTTTGGACTGAGGAGTACATAATGGGAGTAAAGTATAAGAAGACTAGAAAGGTAGAAGACTAGGTTAGGGAGAGTTTTAATGCAAACAAAGAATCTTGTATTAAATCTTGGGGGTGATAAGGGGAGTTTGATTAGGGGAAGTTTGCAGGAAGGCCCACACCTTCTGTTAATGAGGTGCTGGTTCTCAAGGACCCTCTGGCTCTGAAAAGTTAATAATTACTCTGAGGTGAGGTTTTACTTTGAGGCTTACTCATTGAAAGTGTTAGTTTATCCAGATAAGACTCTGGGCAGCTGCTAAGAAGTCCCCCAGCTTTGAAAACCCAGATGTTGGTGCTTCTCTCTGTGGTAACTGTGTACGTATGGTCAGACAGTTATCTGTGTGTTGATCTGTCAGACAGTTGGAAGTCTAGTTAGTCGATCTTTATTTCTCTGTATTTTCTCTGAAGTTCAGGGTACTGATGCTTTCCCCTGAACTAAGTGAATGATATATGTGCTTGATTAAACTGATTATTGACCCCTCAAAAGTTGCCTTTCCTTTTAGAAAAGCAGATCAAAGAACCTGTACAGCAGGCCCTCCTGTGTATGTGAAGGTCCTTGCTGATACACATAGTTGGAACTGCACTTTAGGAAGATCACTTTTGTGGCTGATTGGAGGATGGCTTAGAGTGGGGAGAGACTTGAGGCAGGAAGACCCACCTGTTGGGTGTTGCAATAGTCCAGACATGAGGTGATGAGAGACTGCACCAGGATAGTGATTGTCAGAGGAGAGGGGCATATTTGAGAGAATTGGCAAGGTAAAAAGAACAGACCACAGCAACAGATTAGATATGAGGTGGCAGACAGTGAGGAGTAGAGCATAACTCCTAGGTTGCAAGTTTGAGGGACTTGAAGGATGGTGTCGCCTTTTACAGTAATAGGGAAGTTAGGTTTGGAGTATAGTTTAGGGAGAAAATAATGAATTTGGTTTTAGACATATTGAGTTTAAGACATCTACTAGGCATCTTGTTTGAAGTGTCTGAAAGGCAGGTGGAGATTGGAGGTCAGCAGAGGGTATGGGGTAGGATAGGTAGATTTGAGAATCATTAGTATAGAGATGGTAATTAAATCTGTGGAAGCTGATGAGTTTACCAAATTAAGGTAAAAAGGGAAGAAGAGAGGACCCAGGATAGAACCCTATAGAGGGTTAGAGGGTGTGATCTGGAGGAGGGACCAACAAAGGAAACTGAGAATGATCACTCATTTATGAAGGATGGGAAAGAGAAGAGAGTGGTGTGCCAAAAAGAGAGGAGAGTATCAAGGAAAAGAATGATCAATAGTGTCAAAGGCTGAGGAAAGGTCAAGGAGAATGAGGATAAAGAAAAGGCCATTGGGAAAGAGCAGTTTTGCTAGAATGATAAAGTCAGAAGTCAGATGGTAGGGAGTTAAGAAGAAAGTGAGATAAAAGAAAGTGAAGGCACCTATTGTAGATAGCCTTTTTGAGAAGTTTTGCTATGAAGGGCAGATGAGATATAGATCTTAAAGTATATAGTAAGGCAATAATTATCAAAACTATCTGGTACTGGCTAAGAAATAGAAAGGTAAATCAATGGAACAGAGTAGACATACAATTTACAGCAGCAAATAAATATAATAACCTTGTACTGACAGGTATAAAGACTAAAGATTTTGGGATAAGATTTCAAAAAATGGTTGGGAAAACTGGAAAGCAATATGGCAGAAACTGGGCATAACCAATGTCTTACATCATTTACCAAGATAAGGTCAAAATGGATATATGACTTAGGTATAAAGAGAGGTATTACAAGAAAATTAGAACATGTAGCATATTACTTATCAGACTTATAGATAGGTGAACAATTTTTGAATTACAAGAGATAGAGACAAAGTTAGGTGTAAAATGGATAATTTCAATTACATTAAATTAAAAAGTTGTGTACAAATAGATTATGGTTGGATAAGGGAATTTTGGAATTCTTGAGGGTGGAGATGGTACATTTGTAGGTGATGGAAAGATCATTGACATGACCCTTTTTTGTGTGACTGAGATGGGATGGAGGAGTAGCTCATGGGAAGGGAGTAGGTTGAGGAACTGAGTATTCTATATACACATACATACTATATACATAAATATACTGTATGCAATCCATATATACGTATAAATATAATCCATATAGCCATATACAAATAAAATGTGTGTGTGTGTGTGTGTGCGTGTGTGTGAAATTGGTTTTGATGGCCTTTAAGATCACTTCTAGTTCTAAGTCTATGATCCTATATGTACATGTCTCTTTCATTTGAGCATAAGCTTCTGCAGTACCAGGACTATTTCCCTACTGTTTTTAAAGCCTTACTGACCAATTTAGTGAAATATATATTTAGGTGCATTAGGTGCATTTTGTTTTTGTCTTCAGATCCTTATCACAGTAGGCACTTAATATTTTTTGGTTGGCTGATTCATAATGTGAAAGGGATGGACTCAGATAAACTTTCAGCATGTGGAAAAAATTAGAGTAATCTCTATAAACTTGGGGTTTCCTTCTGTTTGCCATTGTCTCTACTAGCATGATGAATTTCTGGGAAGACAGCCAGGGAGGTAGTGGTGGTGGTGGTGGTGGTGGTGGTGTGTGTGTGTGTGTGTGTGTGTGTGTGTGTGTGTGTGTGTGTGATGTGTCTGGGTTTCCCTTCCCTTAGGACTGTTGTGTCTGTAGCTGTCCTTGGTATCCACTCTGGAGTTCTGAAGAATGTCAGTCAGGATACTGTAATTCAGATTCAGTAATAGGATGCACATCTGAGTAAGCACTCTTACACTCTTTCCAACTCCTGAAGTGCATGTGTGTAGAACTCCCAGATATTATAGTTTTAGTAGCATTAAAGAGAGCTCTTCCTCTTCCCCTGTTCCTCTGGAGGAGCTGGAACAAAATGTTCAGAGGCTCAGGGAACAGTTGCCCAACATTCAAACTGAAAGCTAGAATAGTGTCATAAAAGACTATCTTCTTATCCTGTAAGTAGAGGCATCCCCATTCCCTCCTGAACCAGCTGTGCTATCCTTGCATTTAAGGGCCAGTGATAGTATACGCTAGTATATTTCTTTGGAAAGTATGAACTACTGATCTCTAATTTTTGTGAGAGATCAGGTAAAGGAAAAAATATTAAATTACTTGAGTGACTCCCTTGATGGAGAAAGGTAGCTTGTTGTTGAGGAATAATAGGCATTTTAAAGCTAAGTCCTTAACCAAGTTATGGCAATTCTTTTGTAAATTCAATATTATAGCTTTAATGTTAAGACTATGACAAGGAAACCCTAGCCCCCTATAACTCACATCCATTAATTTCAGCACCTGTGAACTATTTTGGGTTGAAAGGAGGTGGTATTGACTGAGATATTGAATAATGGCTTAAACTAGAATTAAAGGACAGGCTAATGGGACACTTGGGCCCTACAGAGTGGTCCAGATTAATAGATCTGACAAGGGATAGACTCAGATTATGAGCATAGAGAGGGAGTGGGAGCAATCAAGTACTGATTACATATGGTTAGGGGCTAATAGGAGATTCCTCTTCCTTCAAGCTATGAGGATACTGTCATAGCCTCTGCTTTTGTTATGAAGTCTCTGCCCATTAGGATTCACTGAAGACAAGTATCCCTAAATTGGAAGTTTCAAAATAAGTCCTGGGGAAACATAACTGCATGTGAATGATAAGGGAATTTATGGTTAGATGATTAAATCAAGAAATAGCAAGGGATGGACAAATGGCTTGGCCAATGTAGTAGGGGAGGGGGTCTATGCACAGGGAAGAAAAGACAAGTCCAAGAAGACTCAATATTTAGGTAATCATATTTTTTTTCCCAACCAAGTTAGGAGATGTGAAGGGACTCTGACTTTGATAATACTTGTCCTGATCTATGCAAAAACAGATGGGAATATCCCTGATTACATTCAAGAGGTCAGGAAAGGGTAAACCAGTTACCTACTCACCATGGTTCTGATTACAACATAGATCTATATCCCTTCACAAAGAAAAAAATCATACGTTGAAAGAAAATGAGAGACAGGAATCCTGAGAGTACATGGATCCAGATTCCTTTTCTTCATATGCTGCCTTAACACTCGCAATAAATGCTACTCTAAGGCCTCACTTTTCTGATTGAGACCTTTTCCTTGGAACCACTCATTTAGGAAAGATATCATCCATGCTTCACCTCACTCATCCCTGCATTCTCTCTCCATACTCCTCCTTACCTTCTGCCTTGCATTCCTCTTCCTTTCACCAATATCTATATTTTCCAACTCATTTTCTGTGTTGTTGTCTCTCATTGGAATATACAGGCTGTGGAAGACTGAGTCCAATCAATTGGGGCTAGAACCTTTTTCTAGGGTTAGTTAATTGTTAAACATTCCAGTGTTTCCAAGGTACTCATGAGTTATACTTCCCTTCAGTTGCCTTGTTAAAAAGATGGAACCTTATACAAATAGGGAGTTGAGCAGAAGGGGACCTTTTTTGGCCTTGAAGAGAATATTTGTGACTGTGACCTTGCACCTAGACTTGAAGTAAAGCTGTCCTTCAGAAATTCAGAATAAGCTAAGGTTGGTGATAAAGACAGCAAAAACCAGCATCTGTTGTTATGTTTGGGTCCAGAAAAAGATCAAAGAATGGGTAGAATTACTATTTGAGGTAGATGGGATCATAACAGCTGATGGAGAGGAGGCAGAACTACTTGACTGAAAGATCTGGTAGATATGGTTGCTGAGTCACTGTAACATTTGAGAATTTTGAAGAATGGAAGAGGAATGGTGTGACTGGGGAAAAGCAAACATTCAAAATTCTAACATTCAAAAAATGGAAGATTGGTGAGTCACAAAGCTGAAGACTATTACCATCGGAATGTATTGAGGGAATGATTTGTGAGCACTTAGACGGAAAAAGCAATGACTAAGAGGCAGCATGAGTTTATCAGGAATACATTATGTATCAAGAATACATTATGTAAAACTAACCTGATTTCTTTTTTTAAAATAGGATTATGAGACTAGTAGATCAAGTAAATGGTATGGATTTTCAATACCTAGATTTCATCAAGGGTTTGACAAAGAGAGAAACAGGTTCTAGGAATAGAAAGACAATTCTGAACTCAGCCCTGGGCAGCTAACATCAGTTCTGGGTGCCAAGTTTTAGAAAGGACATTGTTAGGTTGAAGATTATCCAGAGTGTCTAAGGCAGCCAGAATCAAACTCAAAGTCATGCAAGATGACATCTAGATGATGGAACTAGGGATGTTTTAATGCAGAGATGAGAAGATACCAGGGATATATGATAGCTATATTCAAGTATTTGAATGACAACATGTGGAAGAGGGATTAGATATATTCTGTTTTGTTGTTTTGTTATTAAAATCACAAAAAAACCCAACCTAATTTTTAGTGAATAAAATTATGGATTTTTGTATTTGTGTATTATTCATTAATCTATTGCCCTGCACTTTTTGCCATTGCAGGAAAATATTTCCTCCTTCTCAGCCCCACTATACCCTCACCATTCTTCCTACCTACTTGTCTCTAGTTCATTGTGTTTTCTAATTGAGCTGAACCTAGGTGTATATGCTTATATGTGGATTGACTTTAAGGGAGGTCATGAGAAATCTGATTTGATCAATACAATGAACTATGAATCCAGAGTACTGTAGATAATCTATGATACTCCTTCCTACCAGGGAATTGATAGATGTAGAATGAGACATACAATTTTAAACATGGATGATGTGGGGATTTCTTTTGACTATGCATGTTTATTACAAGAGTTTTGGTTTTCAGTTTGGAGGGAGAGGGTAACTATTGATAGGGTTGCTAAGACAAAACAGAAAGAAAAGAATATTATTGAAGTTTTTAAAAAATGTATAGAAGAGAGCAGAGCAAAGTCTAGAATAAAGTCTAGAGTAGCAGGATAGCTTTGAAAGTTACAAGTTGTAAGTTTCATGTAATTAATATTCACATTTTCATGGACAATCTTCATTTTATGTTTTACTTTGTAGATGGAAATGTTAATTTTATTTGGTATTTGATAAATTCAGAAAAAATTAAAATAATGTATATTGCCTCAATTAGGACGTGCAGTTGGATGAGCAACATCTTGATTTAGTACTTGTGTGGGCGCATGTGTGTATATGTGTGTGTGCATGCCCATCTTGGGTAGGCAACGCTGATGAAAAGTGTGTTGGGCAAAGTTATACATTTCAAAGAGCTTATTCCTTCAAAAGCCCATCTTTTTTAATACCAGCATTCTTTTAGTGATGCTATAAGGCTATAAGTCATTGTATACCATGATCTCAGAAGAATAAAAATTTCAGGGGTCCCAAAAGGCAATGGAAAGATTCACGGTGGGAGTAAGTAGGCTGCATGTAGCACATACCAATCATACCATGTATTTAGTGAGTAGGGTAAAAACCATCAAGGGCAGATATGAGTTGAGAAGATGTGGGCTGCTCATGTAAGGAGAGTGAGGACTAGCAGATGGACAGCTAGAGTGTTGCATTGGTATCCATGAAATGTTAAAAGAGCCAGAGAAAAACCTTTAGTGTGGGAGGTAGATCCTTTATTAAGGGTTTCAAGAAAGTGGAGAATGAGAATTACAGAAGATGAGAAGATTCATGTGGGTTATAGTTAGTGGGATCCCAAATGCAGCAAAGTAGTGGAAAAGAATCAGATGGAGGGAGTTATGTATCTTCTGCTTGAGAAATGCTCTGCAAGGTCTGGTTGCTTGATTGTTTTCCTTTGTTCTTGAAGAGGACCAAAATAACATCATCAGGATAAAGTGAAATTACAGTGTGTGTGACTGTAGCTGATCAGACCAATACAAACACAGACTAGGCACAGATAAATCCATGTGAATATTTTGGGTGGATACTCCAAATTTGTGCAGCCTATGTTTACTTTGTGCTGTCTCAATTCTGCTTTGCTCATAGAGCACAGCACCCTTTCTGATGTAGGCATGCCATGCTGAGTGGTCCTGGGCCAGTGTCTCCCATATTACACAGCCAAACATAAAATTCTTGAGAGAGACCTTGAGAGTGTCCTTGTATTGCTTCTTCTGATCACCATGTGATTGCCTGCCCCATGCGAGTTTTCCATAAAAAATGGTCGTTTTGGCAAGCATACATTTTGCATTAGAACAATATGGCCAGCCCTTTGGAGCTGTGCTTTCTGAAACATAGTTTGAATGCTTGGCAGTTCAGCTCAAGCAAAGTACCTTATCCTACCAAGTGATCCTCAGAATCTTCCTAAGACAGTACAAATGAAAATGACTCAGTTTCCTGGCATGGTGCTGGTAGACTGTCCATGTTTTACAGGCACACAACAATGAGGTTAGCAAAATGGCTTTGTAGACCTTCAGTTTTATAGTCAGTCTAATACTTCTTCTCTCCCAAACTTTTCTTCAGAGCCTCCCAAACACTGAGTTAGCTCTGGCAATGTGTGTTTCAACCTCACTGTCAATCAATGAGTATGTCCCTGGAAAGTACACTACCAAGGGAAGTGAATTTATCCATGGCATTAAAAACTTCTCCATTTGTTGTTACTGATGGTTTCATGTATGGATGGTGCAGTGGTGGCTGATGGAGCACCTGTGTTTTCTTGGTGTTAATTATTAGGGCAAAATTAGCACAGACAGCAGAGAATTGATCTTGTTGCATCTCAGCTTCAGAGTCTGCATTGAGTACACAATCATCCACAAACAAAAAATCATGCACAAGCACTGCCTCCACTTTGGTCTTGGCTTGTAACCTTTTCAGTACGGTTGTTGACCTTGATGCTGTGTTCATCCTCATTGAAAGCACTTGTCAACATGGCTGAAAACATCATGCTAAAAAGCATGGGAGCAAGCACACAGCCCTGTTTCACTCCATTGGTGACTGGGAAGTCATGAGAGCTTTGTCCACTACCCAGAACCCAGGCAAACATGCCATCATGAAATTGATGTACAATACTGATGAACTTCTCTAAGCAACCAAATTTTGACATAATTTTCCATAAGCCCTCATGACTAACAATGTCAGCCTTGGTTAGATCTACAAATGTGTACAGACCTCTGTTCTGCTCCTGATATTTCTCCTGAAGTTGTCGGGCAGCAAACACCATATCAACTGCTCCTTTTCAGGGCTCTTTCCACTTTTGCTGTCTACCTGTTCCACTCAACTCTCACCTGTGGCTCCAAGAAGCTGCAACATGCACAGCAGCCACACCCCAGTAAACTATTTTGGCAGACAGGCCAAACCAGATTGAGGGTGACCAAGGGGTCTCAAACCCATAGGTGAGTTAGGGGGGTGTCTACCCCAAGCATGTGAAGACTTCCTCCAGCGGAATGGGAGGATGAGAATAATTTGTTCCAACAGCCATGAAGGCAGCTGAAGCAGGCAATGTGGAGGGCTTAGAGCTTAGTTAGATGCCAAGGTCATCCACTACATCCTGAGCCATCGCCAGCCGTCTTGACTCTGTCCTGCCTCTGGACTGTGATGACTCTGGAGGAGAGAGTGAGATTGATGACTCCATGCAACTTTGCCTCACTTAAATCCAATTTATGCATGAATCAAAAGACATGACCCATACCATTTTGCTATTATGCCTCCAAGTCCAGCAGCAGGTGTGGAGGCACTGGGAGTTGTAGTTACAACTCTGCACAAAGGCAGCCCAGGCCATAGGGTCGTTTCTTACTGGAAGGAGCAGTGAGACTTGGCCGCCCCCTGAGTGTCTGAGCAACCTTTTAAGGATCGCACTGCTCACCTCCTAGTGTGAAGACGAAGGCTAGAAAAGGTGCCCTAAACATTGTCTGCCTACCCAAATCTGGCCTGATTACCACAGCAGGTAGGGAATTCCACTCTGTGGTCAAAACACAAAAAGATGTACAAAGTGTATAAAAACATCTGCAAAGATGATTCCATTCACCATCGGTACATGGAACATGCACACACTAAAAAAATCCAGTAGGTCTGAAAGACAAACTGCTCTTGTTGCAAGAGAATTCAACAGGTATCACATCCAAATACCAGCCCTGAGTGAAACAAAGTTGACAAATGAAGGCCAGCTTACTGAAGTTGGAGCTGGATACACATTTTTCTGGAGTGGGTGCAGTGAAAGGGAGTGCTGTGAAGCTGGAGTGGGTTTTGCAATTAAAACTAATCTAGTCAGCAAGCTGGTATGCCTGCCAAAAGGATAGAATGACAGGCTCATGACAATGTGATTGCCACTTACAGGAAAATGCCATAACACCATCATTACTGCCTATGCTCCCACCATGATGAACTCTGATGAGGTGAAAGAAAAATTTTATGAAGACCTAGAGACCCTTATTGTCAATATGCCAAAAGAGGACAAGCTTAAAATTCTGGGTGACTTTAATGCTAGAGTAGGCTCAGACCACTAGACTTGGCAAGGAGTCCTGGGGAGGAATGGAGTTGGAAACAAAAATAGCAATGGTCATTTATTGCTGAAGACTTGTGCATTGCATGATCACTGTTTTCCATTTACCTTAATGCAATAAAACTTCATGGATGCACCCTCACAGCAAACATTGGCATCTAATAGGCTATGTGATTGTAAAGAGAAGAGACAGACAAGATGTGAGCATAACAAAGACAATGTGTGATGCAGAATGGTGGACTGAAACATAGACTTGTCCTTTTCAAGCTAAATATTCACATTCATTAAAAGCACTGCCTTCAAGGCAAAATGACTACCAGAAGAATTATTGCCAAAAAATTAGAACTCTTCTCTGAGGGTGAATAGTTTGTTGCTAACTTGGAGGCAAAGTTGAGCCAACACATAGTTGGCAACAGAGGAGCAGAAAAGGAGTGGGCAGCTTTCAGAGATTTGGTGTACAGCAATATATTTGCTCATCAGGGTCAGAACACTTGCAAACACCAAGACGGTTTTGATGAAAATGATGGGGATATTCAGCTGCTAAATGAAAAACGAGAACTCCACAGTATATACCAGCAAGATGGTTCATCCACTTCTAAGAAGGCAGCATTTAATTTCATCAAAAGCAGGGTGCAGCAAGGCTTAGAGAGATGCAGATTTCCTGGCTCAGTAAGAAGGCAGATGAAATGCATTTTGTACTGATAGTAACAATTCAAAGCACTTTTATGATTCCCTGAATGATATTTATGCACCAAAAACCTATGGTGCATCACAACTACTCAGTGATGATGGAGCCACACTGATTAGTGATAAGGACATGATCCTAGAGAGATGGACTGAACACTTCTATAGTGTTCTCAACAGACCATCATCAATCAATGGTGAAACCTTTGACTGTTTCCTTCAGTTTGAAGTCAATCCCTCCTTAGCTGAACTTCCAACTGAGGAAGAAGTTTTGAGGGCCATTAGGCTCCTTTCACGTGGCAAAGCACCTGGGGCTGATTCTATTCCAGCTGAGATTTACAAGGTAGGGGGACTCAAAAGCTGACTCAAACTTTCCAGGTTATATGGCAAGAGGAGGTTATCCCTCAGGAGTTCAAGGATGTCTCCATTGTCCATCTCTATAAGGGTAAAGGAAATAGATTGTGCTGTGACAATCACGGTGCGGGGCGGGTCTCTCTCTTAGTCACTGCTGGCAAAATTCTTGTTAGAGTTCTCCTTTTATAGGCTGACTTCATCTGAAAGATGGTCATCTACCTGAGAGCCAGCATGGCTTCAGAAAGGGCCGAGGAATAGTCTCTCTCCTTAAGCAGATTCCTTCCCATACATGAAGATTTAGTTAATTCTATTTTTTTAATAAAAATTTATTTATTTAACTTTTTACATTCATTTTCACAAAATTTTGGGTTCCAAATTTTCTCCCCTTTTATCCCCTCCCCCTACCCCAATGCAATGAGCATTCTAATTTTCCCTATCACCAATCTGCCCTCTCTTCTATCATCCCTCCCTTCTCTTGTCCCTGTCTTCTCTTTCATCCTGTAGGGCCAGATGACTTTCTATTCCCCATTAACTGTATCTCTTATTTCCTAGTAGCAACAACGATACTAAACAGTTGTTCCTAAAACTTTGAGTTCCAACTTCTTCCCATCCCTCCCTCCCCACCAATTCCCTTTGGGAAGGCAGGCGATTCAATATAGGCCCTATCTGTGTAGTTTTGCAAATGACTTCCATATTAGTTGTGTTGTGTAAGACTAACTGTATTTCCCTCCATCCTATCCTGCCCCCCATTGTTTCTATTCTGTCTTTTGATCCTGTCCCTCCCCAAGAGTGTTGACTTCAAATTGCTCCCTCCTCCCATTACCCTCCCTACCATCACTGCCCCCCCCTTGCTTATCTCCTTCTCCCCCACTTTCCTGTACTGTAAGATAGGTTTTCATACCAAAATGAGTGTGCATTTTATTCCTTCCTTTAGTCGAATGTGATGAGGGTAAACTTCTTGTTTTTTTCTCAGCTCTCCTCTTTTTCCCTCCACAAACAAGTCTCCTGCTTGCCTCTTGAATGAGATATAATTTACCCATTCCATTTCACCCTCTTTCCTCCCACTACATTTCTCTCTCACCATTTACCTTAATTTCTTTTGAGATATGGTCCCATCCCATTCAATTCACTCTGTGCTCTTTGTCTCTGTATGTGCATGCATGTGTGTATGTGTGTGTGCATGTACGTATATACATGTGTGTGTATGTGTGTACATGTGTGTGTATGTGTGTGTGTGGTCCCACCAACTACCCAGATACTGAAAAGTTTTAAGAGTTACAAATATTGTCTTTCCATGTAGGAATGTAAACAGTTCACTTTTGGTAAGTCCCTTATGACTTCCCTTTGCTGTTTACTTTTTCATGCTTCTTCTCATTCTTGTGTTTGAAAGTCAAATTTTCTTTTCAGCTCTGGTCTTTTCATTAAGAATGCTTGAATGTCCTCTGTTTCATTGAAAGACCATATTTTCCCCTGAAGTATTATACTCAGTGTTGCTGGGTAGGTGATTCTTGGTCTGAGTCCTAGTTCCTTTGACTTCTGGAATATCCTATTCCACACCCTTCAATCCCTTAATGTAGAAGCTGCTAGATCTTGAGTTATCCTGATTGTATTTCCATAATACTGGAATTGTTTCTTTCTAGCTGCTTGCAATATTTTCTCCTTGACCTAGGAATTCTGGAATTTGGCCACAATGTTCTTAGGAGTTTCTCTTTTTGGATCTCTTTCAGGTGGTAATCGATGGATTCTTTCAATACTTATTTTGCCCTCTGGTTCTAGAATGTCAGGGCAGTTTTCCTTGATAATTTCATGGAAGATGATGTCTAGGCTCTTTTTTTGATCATGACTTTCAGGTAGTCCCATAATTTTTAAATTGTCTCTCCTGGATCTATTTTCCAGGTCAGTTGTTTTTCCCATGAGATATTTCACATTCTCTTCCATTTTTTCATTCTTTTGGTTTTGTTTGGTGATTTCTTGGTTTCTCAGAAAGTCATTAGCCTCCATCTGTTCCATTCTAATTTTGAGAGAACTATTATCTTCAGTGAGCTTTTGAATCTCTTTTTCCATTTGGCTAATTCTGCTTTTGAAAGCATTCTTCTCCTCATTGGCTTTTTGAACCTCTTTTGCCAATTGAGTTAGCCTATTTTTCAAGGTGTTATTTTCTTCAGCATTTTTTTGGGTCTCCTTTAGCAAGATATTGACCCATTTTTCATGCTTTTCTTGCATCTCTCTCATTTCTCTTCCCAGTTTTTCCTCCACCTGTCTAACTTGCTTTTCAAAATCCGTTTTGAGCTCTTCCAAGGCCTGAGCCCACCCGACTTCCCCCTGGGATGTCTGGGATACAGAGGCCCCAACCTCCATGTCTTTCCCTGATGGTAAGAATAGTTCCTCATCATCAGAATTGAAAGGCGGGAACATCTGTACCCCCTCAAAGTAGCTCTCTATAGTCTTATTTTTCTTCCCTTTTCTGGGCATTTTCCCAGCCAGTTACTTGAATTCTGAGATTCCTGTCCACCCCCACCTAGATCCGCCCAGCTAGTGCTTCGGGTCTGAGATTCAAATGGGCTTTCCATGGCGGGCACGGCTGCTATTCAATGTGAGGTTAAGTTCTGGTGCTAGGGTGGGGGCAGGGCCACCTCCCAGGCTCAGTTCCCTCAGGGGCTTTATGCAGAGACCTTTAGTAATGGAGCAGGTGGGGGCATGGCCGTCTCCCAGGCTCAGTTCCCTCAGGGGCTTTATGCAGAGACCTTAAGTAATGAAGATTCTGCCTGCTCCTGAAGTCCCGGGGCTGCTGCTGCTGCCTCTGCCGCTGCCTCCCGAGGGGGCCCAAGTCATGGAGATACCCCGCTCCCCTCTCGGCCAGCCCAGACGTCTCACTGACCTGTAGCGTCTGTGGGTGGAGGGACCTTCCTGGCCGCCGGAGATTCTGTCCCTGAAGCCTGCTTGGATCTGCTCCTCTGGGGCCGTGGCCAGGGCAGCACAGGGGTGGACTCCTCTTTCCGGGGCGTGACAGACCCCTGGGACTGCTCTCCAGGGTTCTCTGGAACAGAAATCTTTTCCACTGTGTTTCTGCGCACCTTGTAGTGATCCAGAATTTGTGGGGAGTTCTTGCAGGGAATATATGGGCTGTGGAGCTAGCATACGTGAATCTTTCTACTCCGCCATCTTGGCTCCCCCCCCCCCCCCCAGATTTAGTTAATTCTTAGAAGACAAACCACAGAATCTAAATTCTGGAAACAACTTCAGAGAATATATTCTCCATGACTCATTTTTGAGATGAAGACACTAAAATCCACAGAGGTTACATATCATTATTTTTCCTTTTCCTTTTCCATTTTTTTGGGGGCAATATTTTGCCTCCTGGATATCTTTCTTTGTATTTGCCATTTTGCCAACTGCCGGCCTATTTTTGCTCATTTGGACATTTGGGCCTAGCAGTTAAAGCTCAAACCTCATTGTTCTGGGTTCCCAGAACCTTTCCATGTCTGATACAGGTGTGGGTATGGTGCATCATATTTATTATTGCACCACTCTGATCCCTTTGGTGAATAACCTTGAACTTCACTCCTACCTCCACTAACATTAATTTAATTTGTGGCTCACATCCACATTTATATTCTTTCCCCATGTTCTGGTTCTCTACCCCTTCTCCTTCCCCTTCTTTGATTTGACTCCCTGTACCCTATACCACATGGGTAAATTCAGGGAACATTGCATCATTTAAACAGGGAAAGCAAATAGGGATCTTTATTTTAATTTGTTTTTTTAGACTTTAGCATTTTCTTCTCTGATATGAATTTTATAGACAAAACGGCTTTGTGAAAAATGGGGCAGTGTATTTTTTTTTTCATTCTCTTGTTCATTTTGCCAGATTAATGTGAAGGTTGCCATGGATTGTTCAAGGAGAAACTGTTAAAAGCTGATTTGCATTAGTTGCTAGAGTTGAATAGGTGGGAGTTGAAATAGTCAGTCTGTTGTGATTCTTCCTGGGCTGCTGAGGCTGAAGGAAGGTTTCTTCTATGCATCAGTAGGATGATAAGCTAGTTGTGCTCTTGCATCAGATTTTCACCAGTTCCTTAAATAACTGAACAATTTCTGCCATTTAATAAAATGCATTTTGAAAAATAAAAAGAGGCAAAATAGAGCAGTAGAAAGAGAGAGGGAGGGTCAGCCTTAGAGTCAAGAATATGGGTTCTAGTGCTGCCTCTGACAAAGCCTTGCTTTATGACTGGACAAGTCAGTTGACCTCTTAGTGCCCCAGGCAGCTCTCTAAACCTGGAAAGTACAAGGAAAGTGAAGATCTACATTAGTGGATGAAGTTTCTACACTGGGAGCTCCCTACACTGATAAAATCACTAGTCCAGACTTAAAAAAAAGTTAAAGAAAGTAAAGCAATGTAGCATGCATGTGATCTATCAAATGAAGTCTATCAGGCCTTGGAAAAGAAGGAGAAGGGAAGGGGCCACAGGCAGCCCCACAATAGCACTTGCCTAGTGTGTAATTTATTTATTGATGATTATTGTGGCATAAAATTTTAACATTTCATCTCAGGACCCACATATGGTTGGTTTACTGCAAAGTTACTTGTCTGATTCTGGCCAGTCCTAACTAGGATGATGTTGAATGATGGTCAAAAAATTTTTCCCCATTTTTACCAAGTACAGTTTGACAATATAGATAGAATATTTAGAACTGTTAGTTATTTTAGAGATAATGCCCTGTATTCAGTCTTAGAAATCTCATCTTAGGATAAGTTAATAGAATTGTTCTAACAGAACAGTGGCCAAGAATAGGGAAAGAAGTCAATTTTAAGACACCAGGACACATGTACCACTCATGACTGAGAACCTTAGCACCTTAACTGCATGACGAAATTGACCTGGATATAATGTTGTAGTAATGAGTATTAAGTAGTAAGTCAATCAACAAGGGTTTCCTAAATGCTTCCTGCAGTATATTTCAGGCACAGTATAAGGTTACAAAGGATAACAAGAATAAGAATATAAAACAAAAAATGAAAAAGTCCCTGACTTCAGGTTGTTTAGAGTCTGTGGAGGGGAAGGAGAGAGACACTTCACTTAATTTATCATCTCGCATGGCAGGCACATAGAAAAACTAGTGGAGGGATGGAAAAAATTTGCTACAATATATGTCTACAGTTGGTGAGAAGGGTATGTGGTATAGGGAACAAGGCACTGGACTTGGAGTAAGGAGACCGGGGTTCAGAACCTGGTTTAGACTCTTCTATCTTGGGGACTCTGGGCAAGTCACTTAACCTCTCCATCTCAGTGGTCTCTTCTGTAAAATAAGAGTTGGAGTTGATGGCCTCTAAAATTCTTTCTTTCTCTAAATCTCTGACTTATGATACTTTGCCCCAGGGTATTCTGTTAGCAGTGATTATTCTGGGAAGCATCATGGTGCATTCAAAGATAACAGAATTCCATCCAGATTAGAATTCATTTTGAGATTCTATTACCCTAATTTTCTCAAGAAAACTGATTGCTGCGTATCACTTCATGATTGCTTTTCTTTAGCCCTAACTTTCTTTTACAAAGTCTATCTGGTGACGAGTTAAAGCTTTCTTTAAAAAAAAATTCTGGAGTGATAGTATTAAATCTATTTGTTCTTTATGTTTACTCTTGTCTGTTAAAATAGCTAGGTGATGGAAAAACAAACTTAAGTCTGTGCTTCCGCTGATTAAACCCCTCAAGAGGAAACAGAGCACTGCCTATTTGTATCTGCCCCAGGGAATAACTGAACATGATGGAGTAGAGGATGTGAATGGCTTGCTCTTGACCTGACACAACAGGTTTTGTATAATGTGAGCTGGTGTCTCAGGGGCTCCTGACTTGCCCTGTTTTATAAATCTAGGTCTAAGACTATTTACAACCGAGTGACTTTGGTGTCTTGAAAGGTTTTACTTTTCTTCTACTTTAGCATTATCAGTTTTATGGACATTGATTTCTGCTGGTCTAAGGAAGGACTTGGACTGAGTGGTGACAAAGGTACCCTGTAGCTTTGCATCTTTTAGACACCGAGTAATTTTTTTCTCCTTCATTCCTTTGTTTCAAGAAATTCTTGCTTCAGATACTTCACTTGCAGCATCTACTAAATAAATCAGCTTGAAAGAGTAGAGCTTTAATGCTTATTCATATCAGCAGAATGCAAAGTGGGATATATCAGAGATTTAGAGTAGGAAGAGCCCTTAGGAACTATGTAGTTAAATTTCTTAATTTTACAGATTGGGATAGTAGACTAATGTCAGTTTCCCAATCTGTAAAATGGTTACATAACTCATAAGTGTCAAAGACAGATCTTCCTGCCTCCCATTCTGCCACTTTAACCCCTGCCCTATGCTATTTCTTTTGAGTTGTTTCTTTATGTTTCCAAACTTGACCCTATCTAATAATTACCAAGGGGTGCAGAAGATTTGGGAGCCTCAAATTTTCCAGGACTGTAGCTTCCTTCAAAGCAATTGTAGCTATTACCTTGTCATTTTGTATTTTTCACTTTTCATCTTCAAAGGAGTTGCAGAGGACAATATTTCATAAGAGATAGTAAGTTATCATATCTGTGAAGTATATGAAGTAAACATAAATATTTTGTGATTTATCATTCTGTAGATATTCTATAGGATATTTTCTGTAGTGGAATTCCCTCTACCAATTCAGATATGCAGCCCTCAGTCTGTCATTTATAGTCTTAACTAAGAGTTACCTAGGGATTTGTAAAGGGATTTGCCTAGGCTCACACAATAGGAAGCAGCACTTGAACTCAGGTTTTCCCAACTGGCTGGACCATTATTAATTGTACCACAGTGTTTCTATTTAACTTTTCTTTCCCGCCCTTGCCAAGATGGTATGCAATCTTATATAGGTTCTACACATACATTCTTATGAAACACATTTTCATAATAGTCATGTTGCATAGAAAAATTAATATGAATGGGAGAAACCATAAGAAAAACCAGGCTGAAACAAAACATAACAAAAGAGAAAATAGTCTATTTCATTCTGCATTTTGACTCCAGAGTTCTTTCTCTGGATATGGATGGCATTTTGCATCAGGAGTCCTTTGGAAATATTTTAGGTCCCTGCATTGCTGTGAAGGGCTAAATTTATCAGATACAGTCTCCACTTACTGTGGCTCTTACTGTATATAATGTTCTCCTGGTTCTGCTCACTTCACTCAGCATCAGTTCATATAAATCTTTCCAGGTTTTTCTGAAGTCCTCCTGATTGTCATTTCTCATAACACAATAGGATTCCATTACATTCATATATTACAACGTGGTCAGCCATTCCCCAACTGATGGACATCCTCTTGATTTCCAGTTTTTGACCACCATAAAAAGAACCGTTGTAAATATTTTCATACATGTGGGTATTACCACTGTGGTATTGCTGGGTTAAAGGGTATGTACATTTTTATAGCCCTTTGAGTATGGTTCCAAAATTGCTCTCCGGAATGGTTAGATTAGCTCACAGCTCACAGCTCTGCCAACAATGAATTAGTGTTCCAGCTCTGCCACATCTTCAACATGTATCATTTTCCTGTTTTGTCATGTTAGCCAATCTGATGTAGTACTTCAGAGTTGTTTTGATTTGCATCTCTCTAATCAACACTGATTTTATTCACAACCATTTCTCATTTGAACTTCTCAATGCCCCTCCTTCAAAAAGACATATCAGATTCCTTTCTTATTCAGCAAAGGTATAGTTCTCAACTCCTTTCTTCATTTCTCCTAATACTCCAAATATGAGGGAAGGAATGCCATTTATAAAATCCTACCCTGTAATAATTATTCTAGAGGTGGTATTTGAAGTCAAGTCTCCATGATGTCCAAGTTAAAGCATTATCAATTTCCTCTTCAAAAGCCTACAAATTTTATCAGAACAAACATGAAACAACAAACTCACCAAGCTTTGTATAGAAAAATGATACAGTTCATCCACCACAAGGACTGTGTTTACTTTGCATCATGTTTCCCATGTCAGTGATGGGTTTGCATAGATCTATTCATACTCCCTTCTTCTGTCCCCTTGTAGCCACTGGCACAATTAGTTGTGAGACAGGTAATCAAGGTTTCAATGGCAAGATGTAGTCTGAAGACAGTGATGCTAATTAACTTTTTTTTTAAAAAAAAATTTATTTATTTATTTAACTTTTTACATTTGTTTTCACAAAATTTTGGGTTCCAAATTTTCTCCCCTTTTATCCCTTCCCCCACCCCAATACACCAAGCAATCTAATTTTCCCTGTCTCCAATCTGCCCTCTCTTCTGTCATCCCTCCCTTCTCTTGTCCCCATCTTCTCTTTTCTCCTGTAGGGCCAGATGACTTTCTATTCCTCATTAACTGTATGTCTTCTTTCCTAGTAGCAACAACAATACTAAACAGTTGTTCCTAAACTTTGAGTTCCAAATTCTCCCCATCCTCCCTCCCCACCCATTCCCTTTGGGAAGGCAGGCAGTTCAATATAGGCCATATCTGTGTAGTTTGGCAAGTGACTTCCATGATAGTCGTGTTGTGTAAGACTAACTGAATTACCCTCCATCCTATCCTGCCCCTCATTATTTCTCTTCTGTCTTTTGATCCTGTCCCTTCCCGAGTGTTGACTTCAAATTGCTCCCTCTTCCCTTTGCCCTCCCTTCCATCATCCCCCCCCCTTGCTTATCTCCTTCTCCCCCACTTTCCTATACTGTAAGATAGGTTTTCATACCAAAATGAGTGTGCATTTTATTCCTTCCTTTAGTCAAATGTGATGAGGGTAAACTTGTTGTTTTTTTTTTCTCAGCTCTCCTCTTTTTCCCTCCACTAAAAAGTCTCCTGCTTGCCTCTTGAATGAGATATAATTTACCCCATTCCATTTCACCCTCTTTCCTCCCACTACATTTCTCTCTCACCATTTACCTTAATTTCTTTTAAGATGTAGTCCCATCCTATTCAATTCACTCTGTGCTCTCTGTCTCTGTATGTGCGTACATGTGTGTATGTGTATGTGTGTGCATGCGTGTACATGTGTGTGTGGTCCCACCAACTACCCAGATACTGAAAAGTTTTAAGAGTTACAAATATTGTCTTTCCATGTAGGAATGTAAACAGTTCACTTATGGTAAGTCCCTTAAGACTTCTCTTTGCTGTTTACTTTTTCATGCTTCTTCTCATTCTTGTGTTTAAAAGTCAAATTTTCTTTTCAGCTCTGGTCTTTTCATCAAGAATGTTTGAGAGTCCTCTGCTTCATTAAAAGACCATATTTTCCCTTGAAGTATTATACTCAGTTTTGCTGGGTAGGTGATTCTTGGTTTGAGTCCTAGTTCCTTTGCCTTCTGGAATATCCTATTCCATGCCCTTCAATCCCTTAATGTAGAAGCTGCTAGATCTTGAGTTATCCTGATTTTATTTCCACGATACTGGAATTGTTTCTTTCTAGCTGCTTGTAAGATTTTCTCCTTGACCTGGGAGTTCTGGAATTTGGCCACAATGTTCCAAGGAGTTTCTCTTTTTGGATCTCTTTCAGGCAGTGATTGATGGATTCTTTCAATACTTATTTTTCCCTCTGGTTCTAGAATCTCAGGGCAGTTTTCCTCGATAATTTCATGGAAGATGATATCTAGGTTCTTTTTTTGATCATGACTTTCAGGTAGTCCCATAATTTTTAAATTGTCTCTCCTGGATCTATTTTCCAGGTCAGTTGTTTTTCCCATGAGATATTTCACATTCTCTTCCATTTTTTCATTCTTTTGGTTTTGTTTGGTGATTTCTTGGTTTCTCAGAAAGTCATTAGACTCCATCTGTTCCATTCTAATTTTGAGAGAACTATTATCTTCAGTGAGCTTTTGAATCTCTTTTTCCATTTGGCTAATTCTGCTTTTGAAAGCATTCTTCTCCTCATTGGCTTTTTTCACCTCTTTTTGCCAATTGAGTTAGCCTATTTTTCAAGGTGTTATTTTCTTCAGCATTTTTTTGGGTCTCCTTTAGCAAGGTATTGAGCCGTTTTTCATACTTTTCTTGCATGTCTCTCATTTCTCTTCCCAGTTTTTCCTCCACCTGTCTAACTTGCTTTTCAAAATCCTTTTTGAGCTCTTCCAAGGCCTGAGCCCACCTGACATCCCCCTGGGATGTCTGGGATACCAAGACCCCGTCCTCCACGTCTTTCCCTGATGGCAAGAATATGTCCGCGTCATCAGATCCAAAAGTCAGGATCATTTGCATCTGTTCAAAAAAACTCTCTATAGTCTTATTTTTCTTCCCTTTTCTAGGCATTTTCCCAGCCAGTTACTTGAATTCTGAGATTCCTGTCCAACCCCACCTAGATCTGCCCAGCTAGTGCTTCGGGTCTCAGATTCAAATGGGCTTTCCGGGGCAGGCGCGGCTGCTATTCAATGTGAGCTTTAGTTCTGGTGCTGGGGTGGGGGCAGGGCCACCTCCCAGGCTCAGTTCCCTCAGGGGCTTTATGCAGAGACCTTCAGAAATGGAGCGGGTGGGTCAGGGCCATCTCCCAGGCTCAGCTCCTTCAGGTGGTTTATGCAGAGACTTTCAGTAATGAAGATCCTGCCTGCTGCTGGGGGAGTTCTGGGCCACCGCGGCCGCGCGGCCGCGCAGCCGCTGCCTGGGCCGCCACCCCACCTCTGCCTCCGCCACTTCCTCCCAAGGGGGCCCGAGCCCCGGAGACACCCCGCTCCCCTTGGTCAGCCCAGGGGTGTCTCTTACTGACCTGTAGAGTCTGTGGGCGGAGGGACCTTCCAGGCCGCCGGAGGTTCCATCCCTGAAGCCTGCTCAGATCAGCTTCTCGGGGCCGCGGCCAGGGCAGCGCTGGGGTGGGCTCTGCTTTCCGGGGTGCAATGGACCGTGGGGACCACTCTCCAGTGCTCTCTGGAATGGAAATCTCTTCCACTGTGTTTCTGCACACCCTGCAGAACTTCTGGGGAGCTCTTCTTACATTAAATCTATGGGCTGTGGGTTCGGAGCTTGCCTATGTGCGTCTTTCTACTCCGCCATCTTGACCAGATGCTAATTGACTCTTAAAGGTAAATTGGACTCATGACTTTTGATTTCCAATTGGCTCCTTCTAATCAATAAGATGGAAGAAAATCTCTGAGGCAGTCACCCAGTATAAATGTAGATTATTGCTGGATAATGGCTGCCTCTTAGGTGTGACAGGGACTGAAACTCATTTAAAGAAATTAAATTTAATTTTTTTCAATGAATGATTTCTCTCCTTCAACTATTGGGCAAAATAAATTCCCACATTGTCTAAAAACTATCTTACTCATTCTATACCCTGAATCCCTCACTTTTCTGTCAAGACATGAAGCATGCTTCAATATCAATTCTCTGAAATCATGGCTTTTCGTTTCATTGATCAGAGTTCTTGTGTCTTTCAAAGTTGTTTATTTTTATTTTGTTATTATTGTACAAATTATTTTCTGGCTTCTTACTTCACTCTGCATTAACACCTACAAGTCTTCCCAGGTTTTGATGAAATTGTTCCTTTCATCATTTCTTATAATTTCTTAATATTCCTTATATCCACACACCATTATTTTTTCAGTCATTCCCCAAATGATAGGAACTTCCTTAATTTCTAGGTCTTCACTCTTATGAGAAAGAGCTGCTGTAAATATTATTATACACATGAGTCCTTCCCCCCTTTCTTCATTCCTTTCCAGCTTCCACATGTGACTCTTGAGACTTCCTTCACTGTATCACAGAAGACTTCTCATCCTGGCAAGTCACTTCACTCCTGGCCTCCTCACACTGAAAGTACACTCTGCTTCTGGGATGCTTTCCTTTGATTGGCTGTTTCTCTCACACCCTCCATTTTGAGGAAATTTCCCAGGCCAGCTTTCCTCTTGACTCTTAGTGCCAGTCATTGTTTTGATTTTGAAGTTTTAAGAAAAGAAAATCCAATTTCTGTTCACAGGGAATATGCCTGGTTCTAATTAATTGATGATAAAACCAAGGGAACCATAGGGATGTGTATTATCTATCTGTCCATCTGTCTGTCTGGGAGTTACCTCCCTTGAAGTGAGTATGGCAAAAGGCCTAGCCTAGAAAAGGCCAAGGTCTCCCATTGCATCCTGGGCTATCTCCAGTCATCCTGATGAATATCTGGTCACTTGATCAAGATGGCTCAGGAAGACAAAGTGAGGCTGGTGACCTTGCACAGCCCTCCCTCACTCAAAACAAAGTCAAGTGCAAGTCATGTCATCATTTTTCTGATGGCGTGGTCTTCTTCAGCAACGAAGGATGAACACAACAATACAACCCTACACAGATAACTTCTTTCTCTCACCCCCAACCCACTTTTCAACTTCCTTTTATTTGTTGTCTTCCCCCATTCAAATGTAAGCTCTTTTAGGACAAGGATCATCTTTATTTTTGCTTGTACTGTATTCTCAGTGCTTATCACAGAGCCTCAAACATAATAAGAGCTTAACAAATTCTTGTTTACTTGACTCAACTTTCTTTGGTCTCTTTGGTGGATAAAAGGGTGTGCATAGTTTAATGACTTTAGGGGCATAGTTCCAAATTGCTTTTCTGAATGGCAATATGAATCCATAGCACCACTAATAGTACATTTATGTGCCTATTTTCCCACAGTCCCTCCCACATTTGTTATTTTCCTTTTTTGTCAGTTTTTCCAATTGATGGGTGTGAGGTATAACCTCAGACTTGCTTTAATTTGAATTTCTCTAATTGTTGGTGATTTGGAGAATTTTAAAATATTGAAGCTCACTTTTTTTTTTTAAATAAGAAATGTAATTCTTTTGTTTGTATCCTCATGGAGCACCTCTTTTGCATTCCATTTCTCCATTGTTCTAAAGTAGATGGATGAATTTGTTCTATCTTCATTTATCTTTGTTCCTACAGAAGCCCTCATAGACACAAATCAAAATGCATTAGTCAAGCTTTAGATTTTTGCAACTAGAAATGCTTTAATAAGATTTTGACTACTCCTTATGGTATGATATAAAAAGCAAAAATACTGGGGGGTGGGAATAAGAGCTGGGAGTTTGAATTCTACCTTTGGCACTGATGGCATCATCTTTTGTTTTGACATCATCTGTGTTTCACTGTATGACTTTTAACACAATTTCTTGGTTTCAGTTTTTCAAGGGAAAAATAGTGCTGTAATATTTTGTACATGAGCAGAGATGTTATTTTTCATATTCACTGGATGAAGGGTGTCATGTAAATATGACACATGTTCTTATCTTTGGGTTCCATGCAATGATGAAAGGAATGCTAGAGTTAGATGTGGCTTTGTGGCTGGTGTCCAAGCTGCTGCTCAGCCTAGATTTGGTATTGAGAAGTATAATTATGGATGCCATAGTTAACACTTCAGAAAATTAATTATTATAATTATCATCAAGAGTATTATTTAACATCTTAACTGCTTATGGCATTGTAGGCCTGCATATAATATGTTGAACAGATGGCCCATGTCTTACAGGACCTCACAATGTGAATTCATAGAGGCAGACATTTTAAAGATATTTAGACCAAGAAACAAGCTTTACAAAAATGCATTAATTAAATAGTAAAGAAAATATTTTCATTATGTAGAAGTGTTGACAATTTGATAGGAATTTTACTGTAGTAGTTTTAGACCAGAAGTTCTTAACCATTTTTGGGTGTGTGTCCTGGAACTTTTGGGCAGCCTGGTGAAGCCTATGGTCTCCATCTCAGAATAATGTATTTAAATGCATACAATAAAATACATAAGATTCCAAAGGTTAGTGAAAATAAAAATGTCATTCCTTGGGCAACCATGGACCTCAGGTAAGAACCCTTGTTTAAGACTGAGAATTGGGGCCAAGTACTGATAGCACAAAATACTTTTACCCCCAAAATGTAACTACTAATAGTGATAATTCCCCATTTCTATTGTGTTTTAAGGCTTACAAAGCACTTTTCTGGTAGCTCTGTGAGGTAGTTATCTCTGTTGCATAAATGAGACAACAGGCTTTGAGACTTGCCCATGATGACTGAGCCAAGGGTCAGGCAGAATTCTAACCCAGGTCTCCTAACTGCAAGTTCAGTGACCTTAACTTCATTAGACCATAGTCCCTTCTTACTAAGAGTCTTGAAAAAACAAATACTATTGTCCTTCCCAGTTTCTGATCAGAGATAGTAAAAGTGGAAAATGTGATTAAGTTCTATTATTAAGCAAACATCCAGCTTTATTGACATGTTTGGCAGTCAGTCAAGTTTTTATTAAGTGCTTACTGTGTTTTAGACACCATTACTATGTTTTAGGGATAACAATGCAAGTAAAAAGAAAGACAGTTCCTACCCTCAAGGAGATCACATATATTCATGTTTTTGTTTCTCCTGTCTCACTTTCCCTTCTCAAAAGAGTTTTGCTTTTGACCTCCCCCCTCTTTCTTCCTTCCCTTCTATCAACCCTTTCCTTTTTCTTTCCCTTTTTCCCTTACTGCTTCTTCCTTCCCTTCTAACCATCCCTAACTTTTCTTTCCCCTTTCCCCTTTTACTGACTATAGGGCAAATTAGATTTCTATACCTGAGTATGTTAATCCCTCCTTGAACCAAATCCAATGAGAATAAAGTTCAAACAATACTCATCTTCCTCCCTTCTTTCCCTCCTGTAATATGTTTTTGTTCCTCTACATGTGAAGTAATTTACCCCTTTCTGACTCCTCTTTTCCTCTTCTCTATTACATTTCCCTTTCACCCCTTAATTAGATTTTTTTATAATCACATCACTTAATTTACACCCACACCCTTTGTCTATGTATGTCCCTTTTAAATGTCATAATAAAGATACAGTTCTCAAGATTTACAAGTATCATCTTCCCATGTAGTGATGTAAACAATTTGCCCTTATCCAATAACATGTTTTGTTTTTTCCTTTCCTGTTTACTTTTTTATGCTTCTCTTGAGTCTTGAATTTGAAGATCAGATTTTCTGTTGAGCTCTGTTGTTTTCATCAGGAAGGTCTGGAAGTCCCCTATTTCTTTGAATGTCCATCTCCTTGCCTAATTGATTATGCTCAATTTTACTGGGTTGTCCTTGGTTGTAATCCAAGTTCCTTTGCCTTATGGATTATCATATTCTAAGCTTTCCTATCTTTTAATGTAGAAGTTGCAAGGTCCTGTGTGAAGCTGACTATAGTTTGATGATATTTGAATCGTTTCATTCTGGCTGCTTGCAGTATTTTCTCCTTGATCTAATAATTCTGGAATTTGGTTATAATATTCCTTGGCATTTTCAATTTGGAGTCTCTTTCATGAGGTGGTCAGTGGATTCACATATATTCAAATAGGAGAAGAGAATATGTAAAAGACAAGTGAAGACGGTTGTGGAGATGGTAGGTTCAGAAGCTGAGCTGGAAGTAGAATGCAGGTTTGCTAGGCTGGGCCATTCCTCAAAACAGAAGTTCTAGGAGAAACTTACCAATGGAAGAATGGTATTACAGGAGCAGAGGGATGGTCCAGGATGAAAGAACTTGTAGGGTCAGAAGAGAGCTGAGGTGGAAAAGTCTGGAGAGTCAGAAGTAAAGCTGATAGAAGACTATAATCATAAGATTATAAAGGGTAAATTAAACTCTACAAGAAAACCACCAGAATTTGTACAATAGTAATGTCAGAAAACCAGTAAAAGTTGCATAAAATATGTAGAGAAGTAGTAGGTATTAAAACAGTTAAAAGAGACACAGACCAGATTCCTGCCAATTCAGTAAAACCAAAAGACAGTGGAACAATCAGAAACTAGAGATAGAACCTAATAAAAGCATTGTCTTAATGACACTGGACATACCAATATACAGGAAGACAGACAAGCAAATCATGGATTCTGGATAGTTTGGGTGATTTTTTGTCTTGCAAATGCTACAGGAAGAAGATTGAAATTTGGTAGCCAAAGAATTTCAGAAGTGGAAGAAATCTCAGAGGTAGCCTAGTCCAACCCATTCCTGTACTAGAACCTCCTTTATTGCACATAGAAGAAATACCTAATCTTTTCTTGAAGACTTCTAGTGAAGGGAACTCTATTTCTTCCCTAAAGGAGTACAATCTACCATAGGATCATGAACAGAGAATCTAGAGGGACCCCAGAAGCTGTCAAATCCAACTGTCTTTCTTTATAGACAAGGAAACAGAGAAAACAAGGAAACAAGGAAACAAATGTTTAAGTGACTTGTCCAGGGTCACACAGCTAGTAAGATTTGAACCTGGGTCTTCCTGACTTCAAGCACAATGCTTTATCCACTCTGTTATTTTCCTTTGAATAGTTAAAATTGTTAGGAAATTTTTTTCTTACATTAATCCTGAATCTGATTCTTTTCATGTTCCACCCATTGTTCCTTATTCTACCCTTTAGGGCCAGCCAGAACAATGGTAGGTCCATTCCTCATGCTTTATTCTTTCTTTTTTTATTCAAAACTCTGGCTATGCCAGTGAATTTTTCAAATAACATCATTATAGGTAAGGACAACCTCTGAGGAAAATTCCTTCTGTAGCTTGTAATTATCAGTAGTCAGGAGAATTATGTGTTTAGTAGATCATGTTACAGAAATATTAGTCTTGAGGAGAAGCCCTTTAAGAAACAAGAGGAAGGTCTTTAGCATAACTTTATTTTTTGTTCTTGAGCTAGCAATTATTTTAAAAACAATATTGGGATTTTGAAATATTTCAAAAGTTCTTGCTCTTTTCTATAATATATTTTCCTAGCTAGGTAAGAAAATGTAATATAAAACATCCTATTCATTTTATCCCGTTGAGATATACATCTGGCAAGTTATACATCGTGCTGATGATAATGCATATTTCCAGGCAGTTGAACTGTCTACATCTTCCCCTTTTTTTTCTGATTCAGACAACTCCTTCATCTTTTTTTTATGAGCAAGATAAACAGACCTAGATTGTAGATCAATAAGAATAATGAATTGATCAGTTCTATGAATCACTTATATACCAGGCACAGCCAAGACATCACAGGAAAGCTTCTGACTCACTAAGATTTGCACTGCCCCCATTTTTTAGTGAGGGCCTTTCACAGTGTCAGGAGACAGTCTATATTTCACAAAGGTTTTATATTTCTCCCTAGGCAAGTGCTAAGTTTGCCACTTGCCAGTGCCACCATTTCCATAATGTCTTCCAGGTAGGATAAATAAAGCAATTTCTTGCAAATATTCATATGCAGTTTTATTCTTAGTATCTTTTATAAAAGGCAGTGAGCATGCTAGCTATCATCTTAGATGAATTCACTTTCTTCCACTATTCATATACATCTTTGAGAACTTGGTGTTTTATATTTGATGTGGTCTCTCTCCTTAACTGACCACCTCCAATTAGCTGCTAGATCTTGTCACTCTTACCTCTGGAATGTCTTCCCCTAACCTAGTTTCCCATTTTCTCTGTTATCACCTTAGTCTAGACCCCTATTATCATAAATAACCATCTAACAAATCTTCCCCCTTTCATCCTCTCCTTCATCAAAACAGTCAAACTCCATACTCGATTAATCTTTCTAGACAGATCTGATAAGGTCATTTCTCTAATCAAAGGCTTTCACTGGTTCATTCTGGTCTAAAATACAATTCAAATTCCTTAACCCAGCATTTGAGACTCTGGAACTACCCTTATCTTTCAGCCTTATCTCCCATTACTCTCCTCCAGTGTATTGTCCTTCAATAGGCTGTATTACTAATTATCCTCCAAATCATGTCCTGAGCTGTTTGTCCTCCCTCCATACTTTTGCTCAGAATTTTTGCTATGCCTGGAATACTTACCCTTGTCATCTCCACTTTTTGAAATTCTACTCAGCTTTCTGCATTCATCTCAGATTTCACCTTCTCCCGGAAACTGTCCCTCATAGTAATTATCCTTTCCCCTGAGACCCGTAGGCACTCATTTTGATGTTTTGTGTGCAATATCAATCAACCAATGAACTAACATTTATTAGTGAGCATAATCATGTCTTTGATTTCTGTAGCGCCTCTAGCATAGTGACACGAGTGATGTCTAAATTCTAGAACTCTCGGTAGATACTGCTAGTTATTGGGAATCTGATACCACTTGTTTGATTAGCAGCAAGTAAAATGGTTTTTTTATGTATAAGTTGAGCAGAACCCATTGAAACACAGCTTTGTCTCCTCTACTAAGATACTTTTCATATGTGTCATTATGGTGTGGAGAAAACTTCAGGAATTCAAAAGGTGATAGCAGAGCCCACATTAAGTTGTACCAAGCTGGAAAGCTTTTTGGTGTGGTCTGGGGGTGGAAGCTGAGTTTCTCTTAGCTGATAGTGGAGGATGAGTCTTTCAAAGTTTAGAGAGGCTTATCATCTGAATTCATTTTCATGGTCATTTATTAAGCACCTACTATATGTGGCTCACTGTACCAGACCATAGGGATAAAAATATTATAATAAAATAATCTCTGCCCTCAAGTACTTTACAGTCTACTAGGGTACAGGTGGGAAAAACAGCATATACACAGATAAGTAAATACAAATTATTTTCATGAGAGTGAGAACACTAACTACTGCGTATAATATGAAAAGCTTCAAGAAGGTCATTCCTGGGTTAATCCTTGTAGGATGTTCAGAATTCTTGGAAGTAGAGATAAGGTGGGAATGAACTCTAGGCATGGGGATAGACTATAGAAAGTACAGATATGGCATGTTGAGTTCAAGGAACACGTAGTAGGTCTATTTATCTATAACTTAATGTATATGAAGGGGAATAATGGGAAATATTGAGAAAAGTAGATGGGAGCTAAATTGTATAGGGTTTTAAATGTGAGGGTGATGAGGTTGAATTTTATTTTAGAGGTAATAGAGAACCAATGAATTGCTGAGGAAGGGAGTGACATGATAAAACTGGAGTCTTAGGAATATTAGCTGTTTTGAGGATGAACTGGAGTCATTGGAAGTAAGGAGACCATTATGAGTAAGCTTGGTGTAAGGAGGGTCTGAACAATGCCAGTGGTTGTGTGAATAGAGAGAAGGGAATGAATATGAAGGATATTAATATGTGACAGGTGGAATCAACAAGACTCAACAATTATTTGAATGTGGGATGTGAAGAAGAGCTTCATAAACTTGGGTGGCTGAAAGGAAAGAAAGGTGGTGAATTTGGTATCCAGGCAAATGTCTCATAGGCCATAGGGGTTGTGGGAGAGCAACGCAGGGCTGGATACATAGATTTTAGAATCATTTGGCTACATGTGGTAATTGACCATTGGAAGCAGATGAAATTGACAAAGAACATAGTAAGAGAAGGGAAGGGCTGAAAGCAGTCTTGGAGTTTGCCTATGCTAAAGAGTACTAGACTAATGCAAATAGGGATCTAGCAAAGGAGACTGAGAAAGGACAGTTAGAAAGAACAGGAGAACCAAGAAACACCAAGGAAAGAGATATTATCCAGGATAAGGAGGTGGTGTGTGTATCAAAAGCTGTAGAGAAGCTATGTAGAATGAAGACTAAGAACTCTGGAACTGGATTAGTTGAGATGATTGGTAGACTAGAAAAGTTTCTTTTTTTCTGATTAAATACGGTGTTAAGATCAGATTAAATAGCTTTGAGAAGTCGATGGGATGTGAGTAAAATGATACATACGATGCTGGGCAGGTGGGTGGTGCAGTAGATAGAGCACCAGTGCAAGAGTCAGGAGGACCTGAGTTCAAATCTCACCTCAGACACTTGACACTCACTAGCTGTGTGACCATGGGCAAGTCACTTAACCCCAATTGCCTCATCCAGGGTCGTCTCCAGTCATCCTGATGAATGTCTGGTCACTGGATCCAGATGGCTCTGGAGGAGAAGTGAGGCTGGTGACCTGCACAACCCTCCCTCACTCAAAACAAAGTCAAGTGCAAGTTATGTCATCATTTTTCTGATGGCATGATCTTTGGCAACGAAGGATGAACACATACACATACATGCACACACATATATGACACTAGGAGTTTGGCTATGGAAAGGGAATATATAATCTATATAAAATCTGTAAATATATAAATAAAATTATTTTATATGTACATATAATGATATACAAAAAGTTGTTTTATAATAAATATGTAATTATATATAAAACACAATGATAGAAATTAAGTAAAAACAAGAAAAATAATATGATATAAATTAAATATGAAAATAAGTATAAAATATAATTATATAAAATAAAATAGAAACGCATAAAATGATAAGTTGAGGGGATGCCAAGTCAAATAAAGGGGTTTTTCTTGTTGTTGTTAAACATTAGAGAGAACTGGAAATATTATAGGTAACAAAAAAAGAAGACATTAAACCAGGACAGGTTAAAGATGACATAAAGAGGGAAAATTAAGGAGTAGAAATCTCCTGGAAGAGACAGGAGGAGTTGGGATAATAACAATAATACAGATGTGTCCATGAACTAAGAACACAATGATCCATGGACCATTTCTCATAATGTTTGAAGCTGAGAGAATCTCATTACATTTCTTGAACTATAGTGTGGATATATCTGGTTCACCATTGTCAGTTTTGATTGAGTAGGAATCTTTGCAATGTGGGAGATTTAAGAGTATAGTAGGACAAAATATGTATATTATGATAACTGGGTTATGGACCCAGGTGGCAGTGCTGAGGAGAGATAGGAAACTGGAACAGGTGGTGGAGATAGAGACAGCAGAGAGAAATCATCCTGTAAGGAGAAGTCAGAACATTTTTGATTGCCATGCTAAGAAGATTCAGTGCCTACTAGACCTCTGTGCCAAGACTGAAGGGGACATGATTAAGCAGAGCAGTTTTGGATGCCATTTTTTAACCCTGGTGACAAAAATGATATGACAATTTCCTTTTTCCACTGTCTTGATGGTACAGAAGAACTACTTAGAAATGATGATCACTCCCATAAAAGCACAGGATATGGCAATCATTTGGTATGGGTGCCAAGAATGTTTATTTCTTGATTGAACTTGTTGCTATTTGCTTACTATTTTTTGTCATTAGAAACCCTTTGCTGTGAATTCACATGTTATTTGTCATCGTTTAGCATGGTCATGGTCTAGCCCCTATTGGTAGGGGCTCAGACCTGTATATTTGAATAGATGATGATCCAGAACAGTACACTGAGCTTGGACATGGTGTCACATTGCCATGGGTGGGAGTCTGTGACGCAACAATAATGATAACCATTAGGAAGGCAGTATGGTATGGTGGATACATTATTGGTCTTAGAATTAGGAAGACCTAGGTTTAAGTCCCAAATCTGATATATCCTGACTCTTTGACCTTGGGCAAAGTCATGAAACTCTAAGTGCCCCCAGGCAATTCTCTATTACAATAAAAGTGTTCTAAAAGCATTAATACAATTTTAAGCTTTTAGTATTTTAGGCTTTAGTAGCTTAAAAGTGCACCAAGGTATTTGGGACATAATATGTGCTTTAGAGAATATGCTAATCTGTATTAACAGAGACAATTCCCCATCTAGATTTCCCTCTGCCGCTGACATCGTAAGTCTGATTTAAAACAAATACGTAAATAAACAAAAATAATCACAAAACTATTACCATTCATGAAATGCTTTAAGGTTTGCAAAGTACTTCACATATAACTATTTGAGCCTCATGGCAATCTTATAAGGCAGATACTATAGTTATTATCCTTAATTTACTTATCTTACTGCTAAAGAAACTGAGGCTAAGAAATTCTAATCAGAAATCTACTTCATGAAGGTAAGCCAGTTATGAGTGAGGGTAAGATCTAAGTAATGAGTATACCATAAGTAGTAAAGATAGAGTGAAAATGTGTGTCCTGAGAGTTAAAGCAATATTATGAATGAGAAGTGCAAGGTCCTTGAGGAGACAAGATGCATTTTGATGTCTGAGTATAAAGCTAAGGATTTGGTGTGGAGAAGAAGACTGTGAATCAGGTACTTTAAACTCCTTGATAAAGGAGGGGGAATACCTAGACACTAGTCAGTGACTGTGACAAAGATCTGGACCTGTTGATACAAGGAAATGGATTAGACTTCTGAAGACATGATGGATTCTGAGGCATCAAAATGGCAGTGGGGGATGGCGGATGGAACAAGGGATACATGCCTTCTCTTCCTCCTGGTTCAGTGTCTTGGGGAGCATGTAAAAAGGAATATTTAGTTTTGCAGTGGCCAAGAATAGAAAGTTGGCTCCTATTAATCCTAGGAGATGGAGTAAATTTAAGGCAAAGGGATCTTCCATCTCAAGGCTAGAAAATTTGTTTAAAATATAGTAGGGGTTTAAAGGACACAATGAAATAGGAGGACAAGGGAAGATATGGCTTATGAAGAGATAGGTCCTAGATGGCTAGGGATCAGATACTATAACTGAAAAGTAATTTTCATTATGTCAAATGTCAATTCTGAATCACCAGGGATATGATGAGTAGGAAATGGAGTTTTGCCATCCATAGTGTGAGGAAAGAACCAATGGATCAGGATCCTATTGTCTCTGGGGATGATCCCAGTTATGGGATCCACTTGCATTAATGTTTATTCCAAACATAGGGAAGCTGGAGATGGGAGTGTTGGCAATAAAGAGCTCTATCTCACTCAGCTAGATGGTGCAGTGAATAGAACGTGGGTCCTGGAGTCAGCAATATTCATCTTCTTGAGTTCAAATCTGGCCTCAGACATTTACTATCAGTGTGACCCTGAATAAGTCACTTAATTTGTTTGTTTCAGTTCCTCATCTGTGAAATAAGCTGGAGAAGGACATAGCAAACTGCTGTAGTATTTCTGCTAAGAAAACATCAAATGAAGTCACAAAGAGTCAAATGCCACTGAACAGAAACATTTTACTCAGCAAAGAAGTGGTGGCCTGTTTGGTGTTTTTTTTTTTGTTTGTTTGTTTGGTTTGGCTGGACTAAACTTATACTTCATGTCAGTTCCATAGCCTTATCCTATAGTGGATAGGGCATAAGAAACTTCCCAAAGATACTCTCACATAGGGTAAGGACTTTGACCGATTTTTAGAGCCCCTATAATACAAGTCTTCTAGTACATTGGGCACCCTAAGGTTCTGAATGGCAGATGACTTTGTGGGCCCCTTTGTAGTAGTCTCCCTCTCCCTCCCTCCCTCTCTCTCTCTCTGTTTTAAATTTATTTATTTATTTTTAGCTTTCAACATTCACTTTTATCAGATTTTGAGTTCTAAATTTTCTACCCCTCCCTCTCCATCCCCCTATGCAAGATGGCATGAAATCTAAGCTATACATGTACAATCATATTAAACATATTTCATATTAGTCATATTGTGAGAAAACAACAAAAGAAAGGGAAAATAATATGCTTTGATTGGTATTCAGACTCCATAGTTGTGGAACATTTTCCATCATGGGTCTTTTGCAATTGTCTTAGATGACTGCATTGCTCAGAAGAGCTAAATCTAACAAAATCAGTCCTTGTACAATGTTTTCCTGGTTCTGCTCACTTCACTCAATATCCATTCATGTTTAAGTCTTTCCAGATTTTCCTGAAATCTACCTGCTCATCATTTCTTATAGAGCAGTAGTATTCCATTACATTCATATAACCACAGCTTGTTCAGCCATTCCCCAATTAATGGGAAGCCCCTTAATTTACAATTCTTGGCCACCACAAAAAGAGCTGCTATAAATATTCTTGTGCATGTGGGTCCTATTCCCTTTTATATGATCTCTTTGGGATATAGACCTAGTAGTGGTATTGCTGGATTGAAGGATATACACAGTTTTATAGCCCTTTGAGCATAGTTCCAATTGCTCTCCAAAATGGTTGGATTAGATCACAACTCCATCAACAACATATTAATGTTCCAGTTTTGCCACATCTCCAACATTTATTATTTTCCTGTTTCATCATGTTATCCAATCTGATAGGTGTGATATGGTACCTCAGAGCTGTTTGAATTTGCATTTCCCTAATCAATTGTGATGTTTTCATATAGTATTTTTTCATATTTTTCATGGATAGCTTTCATTTCTTCCTCTGAAAACTGCTTATTCATATCCTTCGACCATTTGTCCATTAGAGAATGACTTGTATTCTTACAGATTTGACTCAGTTCTCTACATATTTTAGAAATGAAGTCTTTTTCAGAGACATGGCTGTAAAAATTATTTCTGCTTCCCTTCTAATCTTGGTTGCATTGACTTTGTCTATGCAATTTTTAAAAACTTTAATGTAATCAAAATTATCCACTTCATAATGTTCTCTATCTCTTGTTTGGTCATAAATTCCTCCATTCTCCATAGATCTGACAGGCAAACTATTCCTTGCTCTTCTAATTTGCTTATGTCTTTATGTCTAAATTGTGTATGTATTTTCACTTTATCTCGGTATACTATATGAGATGTTGGTCTATGCCTTGTTTGCACCATATTATTTTCAAGTTTTGCCAGCATTATTTTCTCAAATAATGAGTTCTTATCCCAGAAGCTGAAGTCTTTGAATTTTTCAAACAATAGATTACTATAGTCATTGTCTACTTTGTCTTGTGTCCCTAACCTATTCCACTGATCCATTACTCTATTTCTTAGTCATTATCAGTAGTTTTAATGATTGCTGCTTTATAATATAGTTTTAGACATGGTATGTCTAGGCTACCTTCCCTTATATTTCTTTTCATTAATTCTCTTGTATTCTGGACCTTTTGTTCTTCCAGATGAATTTTTGTATAATTTTTCTATCTTTATATAGTAATTTTTTTATAGTTTGATTGATATGGCACTGGGTAAGTAAATTAATTTGGCAGAACTGTCATTTTTATCATATTAGCTCAGCCTACCCATGAGAAAGTGATAGCTTTTCAATTATTTAGATGAGTTTATTTGTGTGAAAAGTGTTTTGTAATTGTGTTCCTATATATTCTGGGTTTATCTTGGTAGGTAGACTCTCAAATATTTTATATTTTTTTTTGTAGTCTCTTGATTGCCTCCTGTAGCCTAATACTTAGGATTGCTCATCAAAAGGTGTCCCTTAATCAGTTACTGATGGCTATAAGTTAATGTTCCAGTTTGTTACTCAGTCAGCGAGTAAGCATTTACTCTGTGCCAAGGACTATGCTAAGCTCTGGGGATACAAATAAATGTGAAAAGATGTTCCTTGCCCTCCTGAAGCATATATTCTAGTGAAGAAGACAACACGCAAACAAAAAGGTGTATATAGGATATGTACCATCTAAATGGGAGGTAATCTTTGAGGAATAATAGTCAGGGGTGGGGAGAAAAGAGAGGGAAAAGTTTCTTTTAAGATTTGAGCTGAATCTTGATAGAAACCAGGAGGTAGAAGTGAGGGGGTAGAGCATCCCAGGAATGGAGAATGGCCTTTGTTTGCATATTGTCTCCCTTATTAGGATGGTGAATTGGTCAGTCTTGAGCTTTCGGAGAATCCCTTAGGCTATTCAGTAGAAGAATTGGAGGAGGGAGAGGGGTGAGACAGGGAGATGAGTCAAAGCTATTAAAGTAGTCTGTCAGTGAGATGATGAGGGTCTGTAGCAGAGTGATGTAAGTGTGAATGGAGAGAAAGGAATCTCTATCTCTGGACATACAAACACAATAAATGTATATGTACATGTGTGTATATTCCCATCTATACATATATAACACATATATATGCATGTATTTATGCACACATTTATACATATGTGTATATGATGTTATAGAGGTAAAAATGACAAAAGTGGACAATAGATAATATTATTTGACCATAGCAACTCATGAAGTCATCTACTAAGAGCACAGAGAGATTATGACCTCTGTCAGTGCCATTCTGTTTTAGAACTAATCTTGAATAACTTTTATCTTAAAAAATAACTTGCTATTTAAATTATTCCTGAAGACTTCTAGCACTTTAATCCAGAGCTTTGAGTTGATCATGGGAGCATGAATTTAGAGCTGGAAGGGATCTTAGAAGTCACTGATTCCAATCTCCTTATTTGTTCGGTGAGGCAATCAGAGCCCAGAGCAGCAAAGTACATGGTCCTGCCTTGATGTGTGTGGAAAAATTTTTCTAACCCTTGCTTATTTCGTATTAAGTTCTTCATCTGGCCTATTGCACTAATACTTTTGAAACTGATAGGGCTAAAGGACTCTCAAGAACCTCTCTTTTCTAGTTTTCCAAGGATCTGGACTGTGAGAGGTATTCATGGACGATTTATCATGACTAAGCCTAACTAAAGGATGTACTTCAATATTTCTAAAGGTCCGTGATTTCATTAGCACAGGCACTTCCTTCAGCCAAGCATAATGGGACTCTTTCAGTCCTTAGGTGATATCTTAATTCATTGTGGTAACCATGAGGAGAGGACCACTGAAAATCTGAGTTTTTCATTTTTGGCTTCTCTAAAAATTCATTCCCAGAAATGGTAAGACTTTGAGTTGGATAGAAAAGTTCAATTTGGTGTTGCTTGCATAGAGGCAGTGGTCAAAGCTATTGTACAAGTAAAAGATGTCAGGTTTCAGGTCCAGTTCTTTAATTAACCAGTTCTTGACCCTCAGAAGAATGAGAACACAAGACTCTCTGATTCTTGCAGACACAAGTACTCTAACTTTCTATGAGGGATCAAATTAACTGGAAATTAGCTCTGGAAGGCTGACAACTTTAATTGCCATTTAATAGACCCATTTCCTAAACTACCTAAAACCTTGTGTTTGTTGTGATTGTCAAGGGCCCCAAGAGTAAATCTAATTAAAATTGATGTTCAATTTGGCCAGGCCTGAAATACTACTGCAAAGTGAGTATAAAGCACAACTGGATAAAAATCCTTTCATCATTTTGTGGTTAAAGTCATGTGAGCAGTAATACTTAGAGTCCATTTTGTCAAAACACCATAAGTGAAAGCATTAATTCTCTGGTAAAAGGATTTGAAGGACTCCTCTGTCCTCTGCAGCAGGATTTAAAAGGCATTTAGTAATTAATAAGATGAGATCATAGGCAAAGTAAAATCCTTTCTAAATCTAATATTAATAGAATAGCTCTCTACTCTTTTCATGGTCAGTAGCATTTAATGTGAAAGGAGCTTGACTCTTTGTATGACCTCTGTGAGACCAACAAAAGGGAAATAACAATTCGGCGGCCATTCATATCTGGAAGATTCCGGGCAATAGGCCCATATATCATCCAGGTCTCGCTTTCCTTTAGGGAACTATTCAGGGACTCACGCCGACCATAATTGGAAAGATGATAAAGGATACATACTTTGCAATGCTGTTCTTTTCTCCATCCCTCTTTTGATACAGTTTTACATTAGAGGTCATTCATGCCACTTAAAGGAGACTGGACACATTTTCCCATGAGGTATTCATTTGTGTTCTATCTAGCCTATCTTTGGTAACAGAGGCAATATTCTATATTGTGCTTCATGCGGGTCCTATTAAATCTCCACATGAGATTCAGTTCTGCCCCATAAATTAAAGGAAGCTCTCCAAGATGCACTTAAGGATTATGTTCTTTTTACCACTTGCACTCCAAGGGGAAGGGATATTACCAATGTAACCCTTTCTCCTCAGGCTGAACCATCCTCAGTTGGGAATCTGAAGGATAGAAGATATTGTTTGAGGACTCTGGTATCTTGTCAGTCTCCCATTCAGAATTTTTGGGTTTCTGACGCTTGTAGTTTTCTTGGATGGTGAGGAGCATAATGAAAGATCAACAGAATTGAAACCAGTAAGGGAGGATGGGTATCCCCACATAATATGAATTAACAGATTGACTTTCTAAGCTGGGGTCAAAGTGTCCCCTCCCACTGCCCCAGGATCTCATTGACACAATAACACTCTCTTGGGACCATTTTTCCTCAATACCTGGTGAATGAGGGCCACAACTCTTTGGGGGGTGGGGAATGAACCATCATTGTCCAGCATAACTAGACTTTTAAGTAGACTGTTTTCCGAATCTCCATCCCTTTTACCCCTTCAGATCTTCAGACTTTATCCTCACTCCCCACACCCACACACACATTCATGCACAGTCACACAGAGTGAATTGACCCTAGACGTGCAGTTTTGGCTAGTTATACCTGTGACCATTTTTCTTATGTTCTTCTCTTCAAGTTATGGAAACAATGGAAATTGACTCATTCTTCTCTTTGAAGGATGACTTTCTTTGGGATGGGTGACATTCATCTGACACTTTCTTTATTTCTCTTTATGGCTGCAACTTAAAGTAGTGGTTTTTGGAAATTCTTCTTGTTCAGCAGCTATCCCTATAGGGTTTCAGATATCTCTAAACTATACAAAGTTTCCGGTATTTCTTAATGTCTTCTCAGCACCTCCTCTAGAAATCATTTAAAGCTCTTCTCAACCAGCAAAATTATGTTTCATATTTCCTTCAAGCCTACCGGGCTTTCTTGCTATTTCTTGTCCATATCACTCCATCTCTGACCTCTGTAAGTATGTGCTGGTTATTTCCCATGACTGGGATGCACTTCCTCATTATCATCCTTCAAGATCTCTAGACTTCTTTATGGTTTGTCTTATGACCGTTTCTACATGAGGCCTTCTCCCGCAAATAATTTTGTATCATTTTATATCTGTTTAATATAGACCTATATACACATTGTCTTCTCTAGCTAGAACATAAACTCCTTGCAAGTAGGAATTGTTTACTTTCACTTTTGATTTTGTATCTTATCGTCTAGTGTGGTAATTGATTGATAGTAGGTGCTTGATTAATGGTTATTGATTATTTATTAATCACTTCTCTCTTTCTCCTATCTCTTTTCCTTCCTTCTTTCCTTCCTTCCTTCCTTCCTTCCTTCCTTCCTTCCTTCCTTCCTTCCTTCCTTCCTTCCTTCCTTCCTTCCTTCCTTCCTTCCTTCCTTCCTTCCTTCCTTCCACTTGTCCCGTCCTTCCTCTTCTCATCTCCCTATCTTGTCCGGGGTCCAAGTACAGGGGCTATTCTTAGGCCCAACCATTACTGCTCAGTACAGATCTTTGATCTGCTTGTTTTTGATGTGGGCCTGTTCTCACCTTCTTATATGAGCTATGGGCCCCTGCTCCTGGAGGCTTACCATATTGGTGCTAGACTTAGTGTGAACACCAAATCACCTTAGCTCAATATAGCTTAGAATGTCAGAGCTTAATAATTCCACCATCCTTAGGCCCTTCTATTGCAGAGACGTACTACCACACATGGCTATAGCATTTCAGACTATAGCTATTTGTGTATGTGTCATGTTCCTCTCTCAGACAGTAAACCCAATGAAGTCAGGGACCATGTTTTATCTAAAATTTGCATCTCATTCACCTCTGCCCACAGTAGGCATTTACTAAATGTTTGTTGAATAGCATTCAGTTATTCTGTAAGGAAAGTTGTATAAAATAAATTTGGACAATAACTCAGAGACACAGAAATATGATTCAATCCGAAGTGTATATTATACTTGTGCCAAAGGACAATTCTTATATCAAAGCTACTTCTCAATGTCAAAACAGCCTTTTGCTCTGATTTCTCTAGGGGCGTATGGATTTCACAAAATCTCTAAAACAGCAATTCACATTATCGCTAGTCTCAGATACGACAACTATCTTGGAAAGGTACTTTTCATATTTCAGTACTCGGGCAAACCACTGAAGATGGAGAGGCTCCAGATGCTAGAGTTAGTTATTAAGCTACTTTTGGCTGAGGACAGGGAGATGTGGGAAAAAAGAAAATTCTATAGAAAACATTAGATAGGGAAATTGAAATGAGTTTCTGGAATGAGGCTTACATTTAACTGTTGGGCATAGTAAAAATGTCTAAAGTTTTGTCCATATTATTGTCTGTGTACCTGCCCAATATAGAAAGCATAGCAGACACATTCACCCTTATGAATTTACTCATATGAACACAGAGCAACAATCCTTGCTTTGACAAAAAATCTGCTCTCAGCACATTTCTTCTTGAAAAAGAACAATCAAAATATAAAGAACTAGCTTTATTGTTATTGCTATAAAATTTGAGAGGTTATAGGAAAAGAGTTACATGAGTCCAAAATGAATAAAAAAAAGAATAAATGTACTTCTTTTTAGGCTTCTGTCAAACACCATTTGTATGTTCATGTTAGTTGAGACAAATTTCCTGCTTTCCACTCCCTGTGCTTCAAGACTGGGGGCTGTTAGGAGTGATATGCTCATCTAGGCTAAAATTGCTTTGAGAGATCTTTAAAATAATGGATTCCAAGCTTGTATTGGCAGAATGGAGACTGGCACTCTTGTGCCCAGGTTTAGGATGCAAAGAGGTGGTATTATGGGCTGAATAAGGAACTGGGGCCGAGGGAGAAGACAATGAGTGATAGATTTGGAGTTAGAGATCTTGAATTAAAATTCTCCCTAGATCATTTACTCCCTGCAGAACCCCTGATTAAGTCACTTATCCTCTCTGGGCCTCAGTCTTCTGCATTATGACCTATAATATTCCTTCTAGCTTTATATCTCTGATTCCACAATTCAATTTGTAAATTGAAAGGGGGGCACTTTTGAATTTAGGGAAATAAATACCAGTTGCAGAACAGCTAAAGAAAGAATATGTGCGCGCGCGCACACACACACACATGCACATACACATACACTTTATTCAGATGCCAAATGCATTTTGGTTAGAAAGGTTGAGAGAAATTATTATTTTTAAAAATTATTTTTATAAGTATCTTTGTTCTTTTTTTTATTGCCTACATTTCCCAAATGTATCCTTCCTTTCTTACTTCCCTAAGAGCAATCCCTTACAACAAAGAATTAAAAAGTAGGGGGAAAACACTTCAGCAAAACTAAACCACATATCCAAAACTTCTGACAATGTATATATATATATATATATATATATATATATACAGTGTCCCACTTCCTTATTTTCCTATGTCCTCTAAGAAGCAGAGATAAATGACTTTTCATACCTTTCCTTTGGGGCCTGGTCAGTATTATTTTGCAGCACTCAATTTTGATTTCTTGTCTGGTTCTTTTCATTTACATTGTTATAGTTTTTGTGTGTATTTTTTCCTAGTTCTGCTTATTTCATTTTATATCACTTCATAAAAGTCTTTCCATATTTTTCTGAATTTCTCATATTTGTTTTTATATAGCACAGTAATATCCCATTTTGTTCACAACTTCTTTTGCCATTCCCCAATCAATGGGCATCTACAATTTTTGTTCCCATTTCTTTGCTGGAAGTGCTGGATAGGCTTTTATGAAGTAATATTGATCTTCTTTGAATTGCATGAGGAAGATAGAATCTGAATTAGTCAGATGACTGCAAGGACTAGGAGGAAAGGACATGGCGGAGGAATTCTGTGAGGTAAATAGTATGGGTAGGAGGTAAAAACGAGAAGCTTGAAAATAAAGAAGCTTCTCCTAATGTTGGCATTATCAGGAATGTTGGATGTGGAATTAGGAAGGCCTGATTCTGACATTGAACGTTGAACATGTATGAGCATAGACCCTCCTGAACCTCACTTTCTTCAAGTGTAAAATAGTAATAATCCTGGGATATCTATTTCAGGTCATGATTTTGGGGCTCAAGTGATAATCACGCGTATAAATGTGTAGATTGTCAAGTGCTATGTAAATTTCTATTGTAACTGATGATTGAAAAGCTGTGGAGTAGAGAATATTGGAGCGGGGAAGGGCAGATGCTTTGAATGAACAAAGTGACAGTGCTGAATTTCCTCACTCTCAATGTTACAAAACCTTTCTAATAATATTCACCAGAATCACTGGCATCTGTGGCTGTGTATGATCAGCTGAACTCCTTTTCACTCAAAGAAAAGCCCAGGGCTAGAGCCAGAGCTGTAACTAGGTTACAATTATAAGTTGTCTTGTGCCTTGGGCAAGTACCTCAACCACGCCTAGGACAAGAAGTACACAGTCATTTAAGGGGTAGTAGTAGCAGAGAGGGGCGAGACAGTGATTCTGAGAAGGCAGCGTGTTGGGAAAGGAGATAGAGGCTCTGGGACTTCGGTTTTTCTTTGCAATGTTTTGTGGTGGCCGTCAAAGTTGGGGAGACATTGGCTCTAGACATTTACTTTTTTGGAAGATGCTAAGTGTATATAATAATAACTAATTATTTTTGCTGCTGAGGGACTGTAACTGTCATCAGTGATCTCTAACTCTGCCATCTTAGAACAAAGCTCTAATCACCCTCATTATTACTCTGACTGGAGCCCAGGTCTCACAACTCCAATAACTTTTCATAACACCAGAAATGAGAACAGATCCCCAGGGTTTTTAGATCCAGGCAAAGAGGAAGGTAATGTTGTTTTTAGGTAGCAAAGGGCTTGCCTTTTTCAGGGCTGTGTTTTGACCTTTGGTGTCCACTTTCACCCAACTCTTAGTTGTGGCTCTCAGAGGCTGTGAGAGTGGCCATATCCCCTGTAGACTATCTAGGCTGACCAGCTAAAGCAGTTTGAGGGTAATTGACAGGTCTCGGTGAGTTAGGGGGATGTCTATCATGGGTAGACATCGTAGACTTCCCCAGTGGAATGGGCAGATAAGAACAATTTGTTCCAATGGCCATGAAGGTGACTAAAGCAGGCCCTATGGAGGGCTTAGATCAAGGTGAGACATAAAAGACACCAAGGTCATCCACTGCATCCTGGGCCATTGCCAGTCATCCTGACTTTTTTTTTCTTGCCACTGGATTTCGATGACTCTGGAAGAGAGTGAGGTTGACTACGTCCTGCAACTCTGCCTCACTTAAATTCTATTCACATGTCAATCAAGAAACCACCCTGAGATGTCATCGATCTTCTTTGAAATGGACGAACAATAACTGCATGTAAACAAAGATGTAAACATCTTTGTATATAGAGAAACAAATATGCCTTAAACCAAATAAAGCCTATTCTTTCTCATGGCTACCTGCATACCCTAAAGTGATTTATTCTGTGTGTCTCCATCAATGGAACTGGCTCTGCCAGGGACTCTATGAAACATATTAATATAGACTTTGAAACCAATGCTTCAATCGGCTACTTATTTCCTACGTTAAAACTCTTCTTAAGTTTCATGCAACATTGCATTTCCTTTTGGAACAAGGCGGGGTTTGCATTTATAGAGGTCAGCAACATGAGCTTTCTTGTGCCTCTCAGTGGGAGTAGTCCAGTAACAGATAAACATGGGTTATGTGTTGTGTTAGGAGACGAAGGAATGATAGCAGTGAATGGAAGCAATTTTGCAAACCAGTCCTTTTCCTCATCTGATATATGGAACTTCTTCCATCTCTCACAGCTGAGGCAGGGCTAATTGTCGAATTTACATTAAGATTGTAAGCTCTGGACCACCTGAAATTCATTTTGGCTCATTTTTTTAGCCCATTCCCCAATAACCCATCGACAAAAGGAGAAAAACAATCCTGAAGGGAATGATGGCCTTTCCCCCTATACCTTGAGAAGATACTTAAAATAGAAGAAAAAAGAAATAACAAAAATCAGAAAATTTTGATGGTGGCAGAGATATCCCATCCCAAGCTTACAAAGAATAATTAAGCAGGAAGCAACATAGAAAAGTTCTAGTTCAGATTCTTCCTATACTTAATGATCCTGTGAGTTTGGGCAATTCACTTGACCTACCGGAACCTCAGTGACTTCATCTGTGCAGGGATTCACAACTATATAACACCCTCTCAGTTTGCCTATGAAGTTATTATGAAGCTCAAATGAGATAAAAATGGTGACATTGTTTTCCAAACCATAAAGCACTATACCTATGGTTGGCATCATTCTTTCCATATGTATTTCATCTCCAAGTTAAGTGTTAACTACTCAGTCAACAAGCAGTTGCCAAATGCCTACCATGTGCCAGGCTCTTACTAGACTCTGAAGAACAGTGCTGAGAGATGTTAAATTATTCATACTGGTTTGAAGATGGGCAGAGAGGCAATTAGTTCTCATTTGTGGATTTTGAGAATTCCTCAAATGCTGATTTAATGAATGGTAGAGACAAGTTACAGAAGCAGCAAACAAAAGGGTATTAAGCCTATAGGGATAAGTGTCCTAATGGGTGATTTCAGTGCTGTCATCTGGCACCAAGCACATTTTTCTTTCTTTTATTTTTAATTTATGGAATAAAACAAGCATTTCCATAACATAGCACAATAAAAAAGATGATTGCTCATGAAACTGCAAATCTATCATGCACAACTTACTATTCCTTTTAAATATATAACAAAATTATTATGTAAATTTCTTTTTTTTTTCCCTTTCTCCTTCCCCCTCACTTTAGAGATGGCTGCCGTTAGAATCAAATAGGTATATATATGTAAAATTATTCTATACACCCTTCTATTTATCAGTTCTTTCTCTGGATGCAGATTTCATCTTTCTTCCTATGTCCTTTCTAGTTAATTTCGGTGATTATAATAGTCAAAATAACTTATCTGCTCAAAGTCATTCTTCAAACAATATTGCTGTTATTGTATACAATGTTCTCTAGGTTTTGCTCATTTTCCTCTTCATTATTTCATAAGTTTTTCCATGAGTTTCTAAAATCATTGAGTTTTGTTTGATAAGACCTTTATCTGATAAACTATCTATAGAATTCCTCAGCCCCTCTCCCTGCAAATTTTCTGTTTTCCTTCTGATCTTGGCTACATTTGTTTAAATTGTACAAAACCTTTGTAATTTAATGTAATCAAAATGATCCATTTTTCACCTTGCCACCTTAAGAGCACACCAAACTCATTTCAAAGGGAAATTCTGGTGACCCTCCTTTTGTGAACTGGGTTTCTTTGACAGTGAAAAGGCTATAAATGAGTAAAGGGTGGTAGGGAGTGGTTAATTAAGTGAATTACCCTACTCCTCTTAAAGTAACTAGTAAGGTGACTGATTCTTTTATCTTTATGAAAGGAGAACACCTCACATTCTCTATGAGCAGCTTATACTTGGGTCTTGGTGTTTGTCCTTCTTGTCCTTACCATGTCCATCAGACAACTACCACTCACCAGATCTTGAAGGTCTCTTCCTCTGGCTCTTGGAGTTTTAGCAACTGCTCCTACTCCAGTGGCCCCAGCTCCCAAATCAGCTTATCCTCCTTCTCTCAGGTGGGGAGCAGCAGTAGCTTGCCATCAGAGGGTCGGACTCAGGACAGGTTATGGTATGGGCTTTGGGAGCAGCAGCAGGGTTGGTAGGATCATAGCATTCTCTGTCAGTCAGAGTTTCCTGAATCCCCTGAAGCTGGAACTGGACCCCAACATCCAGGCCATGAGGACCCAAGAGAAGGAGCAGATCAAGACCCTGAACAACAAGTTTGCCTCCTTCCTTGACAAGGCACGCTTCCTGGAACAGCAAAATAAGATGATAGAGACCAAACGGAGCTTCCTCCAGAAGCAGAAAACATCCCAGAGCAACATGGATGACTTGGTTGAGAAGTATATTACCAACCTTCGAAGGCAGCTGGACTCCATGAGGCAGGAGAAACTGAAGCTGGAGGTGGAAGTGGGAAAAATGTAGGGTCTTGTGGAAGATTTAAACAAAAAGTATGAGGATGAGATCAATAGGAGGACAGAGATGGAGAATGAGTTTGTTCTCATTAAGAAGGATGTGGATGAAGCTCATATGAACAAGGCGGAACTGGAGTCCCATCTGGAAGGCCTGACTGATGAGATTAACTTCCTCAGGCACCTATATGAAGAAGAGATAAAAGAAATGCAGTCCCAGATTTCGGATACTTCTGTGTTTCTGTCTATGGAAAATAGCCACTTCTTGGACCTGGATGGCTATTGCTGATGTCTGAGCCCAATATGAGGAGATTGCCAACTGCATCTGGGCTGAGGCTTAGACCATGTACCAGGTCAAGTGTGAGGAACTGCAGACCCTGCCTAGGAAATGTGGAGATGATCTTTGCCACACCAAGACAGAGATCTCAGAGATGACCAGGAATATCAACAGGCTTCAGTCTGAGACTGAGGCGCTCAAAGGCCAGAGGGCTGCCCTTGAAGCCTCCCTCATTGATGTGGAGCAGTGTGGGGAACTGGCCATTAAAGATGCCCAGGCCAAGCTGTCTGAGCTGGAAGCTGCCCTGCAGAGAGCCAAGCAAGACATGGCCCACCAGCTGTGGGAGTACCAGGAGCTAATGAACGTTAAGCTGGCCCTAGACAACGAGACTGCCACCTACAGAAAGCTGCTGGAGAGAGAGGAGGGCAGACTTGAGTCTGGGATGCAGAACACGAGTATTCACACCAAGACCACCAGTAGAGACTCAGCTGGTTTCAGCTTTACCTACGGAGATTTCACCAGTCCTGGCCTTGGCTATGGACTGGGCTCCTTCCAGGCTACTTCTCTCTGTGATCTCCCCTCTTACAGCTGTCAGTAAGGCTGTGGTGGTAAAGAAGATTGAGACCCAAGATGGAAAGATGGTATCTGAATCATTGAATGTTCTGCCTAAGTGAGAGGTCATCCTAGATCCTCACAGCCCATCTCTTTCTTGTACTCCTAAGAATCTCCAGGACACCCAAGGGAAGACTAGGGGTGGGGGAAGAAATTGAAAAAACCTGCTTTATAGGTCCCAGTCATACTTTCTATTTTGCCTTGCCTGGGTTCCTTGCTCTTGCCGATACCCTTGAACAATTTGTGTTTTCAGAAATAAAAACAATTCACTATTTAAAAAAAAAAGAAAGAAAGAAATGGAACACCTCTACTGAATCACTGAACCAATGGCATTAAACTGGATCAAAAAGTTACTTAATCAGTTTGGAAGGAATGAAAGTTATTGGATGAAATGAAATGAAGCTAAGCTTGAAACATATGGGGATTGGCTGAGGAGACTTAGTCATGCTCTGTGGACCTTGGATAATAAAATAGCAAACCAGCTTGGAAACCAGAATTCAAGTATCAGGCCAGCTTAGTAGTGGAAGTGGTTCTCCCCTTCCCTCTCCCCTTCCCCCAGAGATGACCTTGTGACCTTTAAAAGGCAGTAAGATTTTTGGCCTCTTGGGGATCCCAGGAACGTTCTTGGAACGGTAATGGCTGACAGTTACACCTGTCTTAACAGCCAAGGACACACTAAATAAAGGCAGCTTCAGGACTCTACAAGGAACCGAGAAGGCAGTCATGTCACACCTAAAGAGAAATTAATGATCTTAGAAAAGGAAGAAAAAAATAACTTCCAGGACCCAGATGCTGTAAGTTACTTCTTTGCCATCTGGGTTCTTTAAGCTTAAGCCTATTTTCCCCTGAATTCCATTATGATTTATGGGAGTATGCACTCTCTATTTGGGGGAATATTTTATTACAACTGTTATTACCATACTACCTTAGTACGCCCCTGATTAAATATCCTCAATTAAAAGCTATTTGGATAACTAATTAATATCAACTGCTAATCAGTGAGGGAAACACACTAGAGGGAACGTGAGATATTGCAGTAGGTAAACACCCCTAAATCTTTAGCCTTGAGGGGAAAAGAACCTTAGTTCTAGAACTTTCCCTGCTAGTGTTAGAGGGATACAAAAAGAGAGACCAGCAGATGCTGTGTTACATATCATTGCTCGATCACACTTTCATTCTCTCCCTGGACTCCACTTTACCTCCAGCATTGCCCACCTGGAAAAACCTCCGCCATGGGGTCCTCCGCTGTTGATTCGTAGCTTTTTGCCCAGAATCACCATTTTAGGAAATATTTTAGCTGTACTTCATGTTAATGCCTAAGTTCTCTCTCTGGACTCTTTTCTCTTTCTCTTTACCTGTTGCACTACTACCTTGGAGAAAGCTCTGTCCTTAATCCTGGCTCTCCTGATTGGTGATTCTCCAGAAGACTGCCATTTTTGGAAGGATCCCAGACCTGCTTCATCTCACTGATGCTTTCTAATTCCCCAAGGTATGTTGTCTTTCCCTACTAGAATGTCAGTTTGGTAACGACGGTCTTTGCTATTCTATTCTCAACATCATTCTGTTGTTCAGTCACTTTTCAGTTGTGTCAGACTCTTCATGACTCCATTTGGGGTTTTCTTGGCAAGAATACTGGAATGGGTTACCACATGCTTCTGCAGCTCATTTTACAGATGAGGAAACTGAGGCAAATAGGGTGCAGTGCCTGGGAAATCAAAAGTGCTTAATAAATATTTAAATGCCTCATCTTTCTCTCTTCCTCCCCTCCCCCCTTCTCTTTCTCCCTTCCTTGTTCTCTCCAACTCTCTTTTTTCCTTCCTTCTTTCCTTTCCTCCCTCTTCCTCTCTCTCTCCCTCTTCTTCTCCTCTTCCCTCTCCCTCCCCCATCTGTCTATCTCCCTTCTCTTTCCCCCCCTGCTTTGTTGTAGTTTACATTTCTTTGTATTTCATTAGAACACCTGACCATCAGGACCAGACCAGACCAATTGCTATTAAACCCAGAAGTCTCGCTCCCCCAAACTCCCAAGGACAAATACAACAAAACAAGAAATGTGAACTCAATATATACATTCATGACTTATGTGTGAAATCATTAAATAATTGGTTATTTAAAAACACTACCACCACCATGATAGCTGGGGTCAGAAATATAAACACAACCTAAATCTAACACAGAAAGTGAGAAGAGAGCTTAGTGATCCTCTTATTTGTAAGCTGAGAGAAGAATGCTTTCATTAGAAGGCAGACAAAATCAAAGATCATGGGGGACATATTATACTGATTAGATAGTTGAAAGGCTGATGAAGAGAGGACATACACTCTGGTTTGACTTGTACATTTGGACCTGGAACTGGCATAGACCTTGGGAATCATTCATTGCAAGCCTTTCATTTTATAAATGAGGAAATTGAGAATCTCCTGGGGAGTAATGAAAGTTCAGCCTAAGGCCCAGGGGTTGGGCCTGTGGCCTGGAAGAACAGGTAACATCAGAGACCAGCTACAGCCATGCTGTTGCAACCTTTCTTTGATTGCCAGAGGGAGATAAACTCTCTTCCTGCTGAAAAATAAGTGTATGGAAAGTCCTTTTTTTGGCAGATGTTCAGCAGTAACAGGATGTGGTAGCCATTGAGTAATTCTCTAGGGCAGAGTTAAGTTGCAGCCAGGCTGTTTCAGAAAATCTGAATGGAGGGATTAGGTAGGTTTTCCATCCCTCTCTGTACTGAGAGGTCACCTTATTGATTTCTTCTGAGCCCAGAAGGGAGACTTGTGCTCCAATTCACTATAACCAGGTGTTTCAATTCAAGGTTAGAATGACAACAAATTACTATATTTTTCTTAAAGAAACTAACCTCTGGGTCAACAGTAGTGTGTACAAACAGTGAGAAATCAAATGGAGCTCACTTTAGGTTTAGAAATCACACAGAATAGATGGAAGAATTTCTAAATTAATATACATAATGAATTTTGACATTGGAGAATAGTGTAGTGATGTCTTCTTTACAGCTACGATTTCATTTAATTCTGTTCTACTTAGGCCTAGGAGTTCCTGGCACCAGTCTCACAGAGTGCTCTCAGTCGGGTCAGTGGCTCAGGGAAGCCATTGTCCTTCCCTAGCAGAGCCTACAAAGCTGTCTGTGTAAGAGAAGTCAGCAGCCAGCCAAGAAAAGTAAACAGAAGGTATGCTGCTAAAGCACAAATGTGTATCTGGTAAAAGGGGCAGGAATAATTCACTGTAACTGTCCTATTCTGGAAAGATATTTTTCCCAGAATTTGAAACCTAAAGAGAGAATTTAGTAATACACTATGAATAAAGAAAATGAATCCAAATTCCAGATTTTTGTGGTAAATATTTGGTTACCTCCTTCTTTTCTTCTTCTGATTCCCTAGGCCTTTTTAGATTAAAAATGCTGGGCTTAGTTCCCATCAGTAGGATTAAAAGAGAATACCAGAAAAAGGTGTTCTTCAAAGTAATCATTCAATTTAATGAAACGTTTATTAAATGCTTGCCCTATGCAAGGTATGTAGACCTATGATTTCATCAAATAATAAACTTTCATTATGGAAATTCCCTTCACTTATACAGATGGACAACTCCTGTGTAGCTTATAGTTTTAGTTCCCTGGGATACTTAGAAGGCAGGGAACAAGCATGTGTTATTCACTCACTATGTGCCAGGCATTGTATAAAGGGCTTTAGAAATATCTCCTTTGACCCTCATAACAACTCGGGGAGGTAGGTGCTAGTTAGTATTGTGCTTATTTTACAGTTGAGGAAACAGAGGTCACATAACTCCTAGGTGTCAGAGAATGGATTTGAACTTGGGTCTTCCTGACCACAGGCCCACTGCTCTAGCCACTGTGTTCTGTAGCTGTTTAGAAGTTAAGCGACTGCCTTGTGCTCACATGTGTTGAAGGCAGAACTGAACCCAAGGTCTTCTATCCACTAAAACCAAGCCATGTTGTCCTCATGTAGCAATAAAACAACAGCAAAAATAACAAAATGCAAACTATATGGAATGAACAACTTTTAAAATTATTATATTTATATATATTTATATTTAAAATTATTATAATTTAAAATTATCCCCATTATCCTGTCTGCTGCTCCAGTTGTACCAAAGATGTATGGTGAGGCTACAGGAGACATCGCAATGCTTTTGTTCAATCACAAAAAGCAGTCACCTGGGTAATGATTCACCAGACAGTAAGTAATAGGAGAGTGACTTGTCCCAAGACCATCTTTCTCTGAATTCCACCAAAACATTACTATAAATAAGAGGTGATTTTTATAGTGACATACTTTTTTGCATAATTTTGTTGTCAGTCATTTTTCAGTTGTGTCCTACGCTTCATGACCCCATTTGGGGTTTACTTAGCAAAGATACTGGAGTGGTTTGCCATTTCCTTCTCCAGCTCATTTTATAGATGCAGAAACTAAGCCAAGTAGGGTTAAATGACCTGCCCAGGGTCACACAACTAGCAAGTGTCTAAGGCCAAATTTGAACTCAGGGGGATGAGTCTTTCTAACTCCAGGCCTGGCATTCCATCTACTTCATGACTTTGAATGGAATTTTCTTGGCAAAGCTACTGAAGTGGTTTGCCTTTTCCTTCTCCAGTGAATTAAGGCAAATAGATCATAAGGGACTTGCCTAGGGTCACACACTAGTGAGTGTCTGAAGCTGGATTTGAACTCAGACCTGATCCAGACCCAGTGCTCTATCCACTGAGTCATGTAATTGCCTCTTTTTGCATGATTCCTTGTTTAGTAATTCAGTAAAACAATACTTTTAAGAATGATAAATTTTAGATTGAAGATAAATTCTACAGAAATAATCATCAGCTTAGAATAATATAAATTTCAAAACTTTCTGATCAAACTGAGAGAAAGGCACTTTGTAAATATGAATTATTCTATTTAAATTGGACTCGATGCTTCTGTGATTCAAGATAGATGATGATGGCAAATATTGCCAAAGTTAATTAGAAGAATTCATCAGGATACTTCATTTATATAATTTAGAAAACATCACTTCATTAGGAATTTCATCACTAATCTGGTTTTCTGAAAATGAATCTATGAAGAACAGTGAAAGATTGATCATCAAGAGCTTAGACTTCTGAAGGTGATAACAAGAAAAATAAGCAAAGGAATTGTAATTCCAACTTCCGGTAATGGACTGGGATGTGGACATGAAGGATGATGACTGTTCTCTCCTTAGAAACATATAAGCAAAGTAGGCTTGGGAGAAACACAAGTGATTAGGGTTTGAGTCAGATATATACAATTTTATGTGGAAATAGGTTATATATCCCCTATCTTTGAATGTATTCAAGACAGGAAAATTTCTTGTTTGAGTAACATAAAATTATTTTGAACTTCTCTTGTCCTCCATTTCTCTTTCCATCCAAAGGAGGGAAAATCATTCTGGTGATTGCTGTTGACAGATTCTGAATACACATTGAAGATGGTAGATTTCGTGGACAGTTCTGATTTGAAAAAAAGAAAGTATCCTTTGTCAGACCACATATCTGATTTTTGGTTTGGAAAACGTCATCACGATCCCTATATTAGATTAGCACCTTGGCTTGTTTCAGGACTTTTGAGACACTCTAGATCCTACAGGTCTACATTTGCATTTTCAAGGCAGTTTGGAGAGTCTCTGGAATGAGTCCAGTCCAAAGGACTAGATGCTAAAAGGAGTACAGGCCCCACTGTGGAGCTCCAGTCAGTGCTAAGACAGGCAAATGGGTGAGGACATTCTATACATATACATATATGGTATATATACATGTACACACATATATTAGGTATAGTAACATGTAATCTTATATGTAACGCACACATAACATTACATATATATAAACTACATCTAATAATTTTCCATTATATTTAATGTGTTGATTCTTTAGATTATCTTTCTCTTTATAAATGTATATCTACACATTGACATATCTTCATATATATCAGTCTCTCTCCCTACATATATATGTATATCCATCTCTCTCACTCTTGCTATTGTGCTCTCTCTGTCTCTGTCTCTCTCCCTCTCTCTGTCTCTCTATCTCTGTCTCTGTCTCTCTCTGTCTCTCTCCCTCTCTCTCTCTCACTCTCTCTGTCTCTTCTGTCTTCCTCCTCCTCTCCCCCTCTTTGTCAGAAGAATCGACACTGATTAAATATAAGGACAATTGTAAGATATCCTCTTTGCTCTGCCTTCATTTCACCTTGGTCTCATATATTTATATATAGTTATATATTTAAAAATCATCTGTAAGGTATGCTTCCTTATGGCATAACAATAGAAAAAACACTGGGCAAGGAATCGGAAGGTTTGGATTCTAACTTGTCTCTGTTTCTTACCAATTGTGTGACCTTAACCAAGTCAATTAACTTCTCTGAGCCTCAATTCCTCATCTGCCAAATGAAGATAATATTTGCCTTACATCACCCCTGCAGAAATTTTGTCAGACTGAAATAAAATCATTTATAAGTGAAAGGACAACTCTAAAACATGTATAAGATTTTATCTTATTAACCTAAGGAAAGGCACTTTGGGTATGGAGACTAGCAGGCTATTCTAGGAGTCATAGAGACTTGGGTTCAGGTCTTGTGTCTTTTACATATTGTCTGAGTGGCCATTGATGTGTCACTTACCCTCTTAGTATCCCAGGTATGACTTAGAAGTTACAGATGAAAGGCGTAATTGGAGGGGGTTCCACCCTGGAATTTGCCTTCATGGCAATGAAATCACAGGTGCAAACAACAAAGACTATTCTAGAGCATTAGTTATAGACTTTCCAAAGACAGCATTCTATTTGTTTTTATGTATTTATTCATCTGATAGAGACAGGGACAGAAATTTATACTTTTGGAAAAGGAGAAATAGAGTAGAAATGAGAGATAGATTGCATATTTGTTATTCTAAAAGAAACAGCACTCTAATAATAGAAGAAATTCTTTTTTCACATAGCTTTAAAATTCCATCCTTGATGGCTTAGGGATGTGTGTGTGTGTGTATGTGTGTGTGTGTGTGTGTGTGTGTGTGTGCATGCGTGTGTGCACGTGTGTCTGTAAACTCCTAAAAATGAAATCTTACGAAGACTTTTGGATTAGGAAATTTGTAATTTGGTGATTCCCAAATAGCTCCTTGAGCCACAACATCATTTCTTCATCCTTTGGATCACGTAGTTGCAGGGGGAGAGTCTGGGTCATGGCTCCGGGCAGTACTGTAAGGCTCACTGATGTATATCTTTACTTCTCTGAATGTGTTATCTGCATCAATCTTCCCTCGACTTCAGCAGGTACTTTTCATGAGCGGTGGTATAACTGATGAATCTTCTAATTTTATAGTCTGAAGCGGGATGATAAAATACTAGATTTATAGGGATTGCTTCATTGTGCACAACACTCACGTCTCCTATTCCCATCTGCCATGAAGAAAAGAAATTTGTTCTCCCTTAAACATGTCATGCTGTTAAATGTATGTGGCTTATGGTCTTGAGGATTTGGGGCATATCTAACAGTGTAAAAGAAATGGCACTACAGCAATACTTTCATGGTAGTGTAGCTTAACCAAAGGGATTTTATGTTCATTATGGTGATTTTTATGTAGGATGGGGAAGATAAACCTTTATGTCCTGGTTTGTTAGCAGAACCTGTCCTTGCATCTGAGCAGGTACTATTGATACACAACCGTCAATTCTTACCAAAATCTGATGCCCTTAAATGTTTATTATCACCTTATGTCAGTAATCCTCAAGGAGTGGATCTGCTATCCTCATTTATTTAATCCTTCCTGGAGGCACACAAATTGACTACTTCCAAATTTCTGGGGCTAAAGAACAATTTCTTCCTAAAATCAGAATGGAAAGTTCCCTTCCTCTATATGTGGCAGTTTCTGACACTTCATTTCAACAGGAAAAAGAATACTTCTACATGCCTATTAAATTCACTTGGATTAACATGGCATTACTATTATGAGAGGACAATTAGAAACATCTTAGCCACAATCAGATATACAGATACTTATAATGGAGCAGACACACAAATGCAACAGAACTACAAAAGACAGGATAGAAAAATATAAGGGAAAGAACTTATCTGCATTATTCACAATTATGACATTCAAATAATCCCTTTCTTTACTGAATGGAGAGATTAAAAAACACACACACGCACACACCATGAAGCTGATTTTTAAAAGGTAGGCACGCTGATGAATTGTAATTTACAAAAGAGGCATTGGTGCCAATACTTCAAGCAAGATTTGTCATGTGATCAAACTTACAGATGCATAAGCAAGGGATAATCTCTAAGGCATTCTGTGTTCAAGATTCTAATACACATATTCATCTTTGTACACTAGCATTTCTCAACATTTCAAGCTCATGTCCTCCTTTTTGCAACCATCAAATCCCTCATCAGCTTTCTGTCAGAAATATGAAACATGGCAGTATTATTATGTTCTCTTTAAACTTTCCCATTTCTGAAATGATCCCATTTTCAAATGAGTTATTGATCCATAGGTAATAAACAACAAAATGTCATGCCTACTATGTAAAAGGTTTCCTGGATCTCCCTTATATGGAAAATACGAACATAAGATCAATGCTTGTTGCTTTGTGTTGATTTAATATCATATACAGGGAGCACAGACCAATTTGAAAGAGTCCAAATGCCCAAGAGATCTAATTACTAAGAATTGAGTGGCTATAAGAAAAGATTTCATTCATATATATTTATATGGGCACACATATGTATATATTCAATTAAAAATCATTAAGAATGTGTCAGGCACTGTATTAGGAAGTGGGTGTACAAAGATCTACTAGGTTGAATGTTGTGCAGATAGATAAACATAATTTTTTCAGGGGAGTTTGGTAGTGCTAAAAACAGAAGGGGGAATCAGGAAAAACCTTGAGCAAGTCAGTGGCTACAAAGAAGGGCTAGACATAAGACACTGCAGAGGGAGAATTGATAAGACTTGTCAACTGATATAATATGGGGTGTAAAGGAGAGGAAAGAATCCTAGATTACTCTGAGTTGGTGTACATGTGTGCCTGAAAAGCTAATGGTGTCCTCAGTAGATATTGGCAGTTAGGAAGAATAGTGTGGGATTAAGGGGGAAGATAATAGTTCCATTTGGACAGTGACTATCTTTGGCCTTTTGATATCCCCAGCAGTTAGTATATAGTAGTCACCTAATAAATGCTTATTGATTGATTAACATGCCAACTTTGTGTTACCTTTGGAACACATCCAAATGGAAGTGTTCTGCAGGCAGTTGGTGATATAGGACTGGAGCCCTGTTAGAAATGAGGACTGACTATGTAGATGTGGGAGTTGATTTCATACAGGAAATAATTGAACCTGTGAGTGGATGAAATGATCAAGAGGGAGAATGTAGAGGAAAGAGGAAAGTGCTTGGCGCATTTAGAAAAGGTTATTGAGAGTTAGGAGAGAGAAATATCATGGAAATATAGGAAGGAGAAAAATCTGGGAAGAGAGGATGTTCAACAGTTTTAAATGCTTCATAGAGGTAAAGAAAGGTAAGAATTGAGAGGAGTTTCCATCTTCAATCAGATCTGGCAAATTGGAGACCGTGAGTTATTTTGGAGGGGGCAATTTCAATCTAGTAGTGGGGATAGAAGTCAGTTGGTCAACAAGCATTTATTAAGCACTAACTTTATGCTAGGTACTGTACCAAGTGCTGCTAATATGAGCAAACAGAAAGACAGCCTGCCTTCAAGGAGATTACTTTCTAATAAGGAAGGTTATTGTCTTTTTATTTATTGATAAAAAGAAGCTGAAAATGGCCAAGAAGAGGGTGGGGATGGAGGTGGGAGAAGAAGGTACCTGGCACAGGGATGTGATGGAGAAGTTCAGCAAAGTGTAGCCTGGTAGGAAATGAACAAATGGTTGGCCTAGGCACTCTCCTTAAATGGAAGTTCTAGGAGGAGTAAGTGGAAAATAATGAAGTAAAGACAATGTCTTTAGACAGCTTTTTTCTAAGGGTATGACAGTGAAAGGAGGAGAGATAGAGGATGATAGCTTTAGGAGATAATCATTGTATGAAATGTTTTTGGTTTTTAATGTCTAGGAGAGAACTTGGCCTATTCAGTGGCCCCAGAGAAGGATATAGTAGATAAAGGGATTGGGGGGGGGGGCGGTAAGGGGAGATGTTTGAAAAAGTAAACTCCCCAAGGAGAGCAAAGGAAATAGGATCAATATATGTACATATGTAGATGCATATTTATGTACTGTGCATATGTATCATCAAACCTTAAAGTTTTGTTTTGTTTTTTTAGATCTGGTTGCATTAGGAATTTTTGCATTGAGATTCTTAAAGGTGGCTCTGACTCACTAGGATGTCTATAAGAAAATTCGATGTTGCTTAGTGACTTTTAATTGAAAGTTGCCTGGGGACGCTTGTGTAACAAAGATGATGCATCAGTAGCTTGTGTACTGTTCTTATACTGTTACTAGTTGGAGTTGAAAAAGAATTTAAAGTTTAAGGAAGAGAGGAGTTTATTTTCACCAAATCAATGAATCTGACAAACTTGATCTAGCAAGGGAAGGGTTGGAATTGAGTGAAAACCTGCTAGTGAACCTATGTATTATCAGATGTTGTGATTCTCTTTATTACATGTTCTTGATTCACTGGATTTATAAGGATTTATAAGGAGGGGTAAGCTGATGAGTCAAGGATTAACAAGAAGAAGAACAAGGGCAATAGGAGATTTATATCTTTCTGTGTTAACAAATTGGCAGTTAGCTAACTGCACAGTTACGTGCAATGGATAGAGTGCTGAGCGTGGAGTCAGGAAGACTCATCTTCTTGAGTTCAAATCTGGTCTCAGACACTTACCTGTGTGACCCTGGACAAGATGAACTGGAGAAAGAAACGGCAAATCAGTATCCTTGCCAAGAAAACCCCAAATGATATCATGAAGGGTCAGAGATGACTGAAAACCACTGAGCAACAGATTGTGCGGCAGACAGAGTGCTGAACTTGGAGTCACAAAGATCTCATTTCAAATTATGCTTTACTTACTAACTGTGTGACACTAGGCAAGTCACTTAATTCTGTTTGCCTGTTTCCTCAACTGTAAAATGGGGATAATAAGAGCTCTTACTTCATGGGGTTGTTGTAAGGACCAAATGAGCTAACATATGTAAAACATGTTGTATACCTTAAAACACTATCTACATGCTAGTTAAACTTGTGAACATCTCTTTTAATGAAGGAGGCAAAAATCATATTGTGGTATTAAGATAATTAAGCTAGGAACCTAATCAATTCATCAGCAAATGTAGTATGCTTCTCTGACAATGCAGGAGTTCAGAATCTATCTTGTTAATGGCCTATATAATTTATACTACATATTCCAAAATTTGCCTTTTCTCAGAAACCTCGGTAAATGCTGTTATGAAAATACAAGCTTTTGGAGGGTAGTGAGTGTCTCACTTTTTAAAAAATTTGTATCCCTAATGCCTAGCTCAATGCCTGACTTGTAATATGGACTTAATCATTCAGAAGAGAATTGGTTCACAGCTGGAAGGTGCCCCAGAGGTCATCAAGTGCAATCCCCTGATTTCACATATGAGGAAAATGAGGTTCAGAGAGTTAAGTGATTTCCAAGGTTACATAGATTGTAAGTGAAGGATTTGGGATTGGAAATCAGGCTCTTTGACTTTAAACCCAAGGCTCTTTCCACAACTGAGGCAAATATCTATTGATTGATTGAAACTATCCCTGAAGAGCCAACTGAGGTTTTTATGCAAGTTGATTTAGCTTTAATTAATAGCTTATTAGCACCTTCTTTAGAGAGACATGGTTGTTTTATAGCCTTCCCAAAGGAATTATCCTATGATTAAAGCATCTATTAGTTACTGAAAATTTCTAGTTTGGAAGCAAGTTGCAACCTTTATATCTAAGCTATGTTTTAAAACATCTAGGTTATGATAGGTCTCTTTTATTTAGGTGATGATCTGATAGCCACAATCAATTCAATTTAGCAGAAAATGTATTAAGTACCTACTTTGTATAAGGTACTGTTCTAGGTAGCTAGTGAGAAGATATGGTCCTTTCTCTTAAACAGGATCTTGACAGAAGATCTAAGTGGATGATATTCCAGGGATAAGGAATATGAATAAACACATGGATGTGAGAAAGCACGACATGTTCTGCAAAAGTTGGAAGATTCAGTTTGTGGAACCTGTGGAAGTCCACCCCATGCATAAAATTTTTTTTGTTTCCTTCAACTGCTCCTTAATTACATTGTGTTTAACTCCATTGCATATATTTTCTATATTTGTTTTATATTTATTCTGCAAATGCTTATGTGTAGTTGTTTCCCCTGCTAGAAGAGAAGCTAGGTGGCAGAGTGGAGAGAGTGCTGGACCTGAAATCATGAAGACGAAGGCTCAAATCCAGCCTCAGTTGCTTATCAGCTGTGTGAACCCGGGCAAGTCACTTAACTTCTGCCTCACTTTCCTCTTATGTAAAATGGGATTGTTGTGAGGATAAAATGAGCTCATACTTGTAAAGAGCTTTGCAAACCTCGAAGTACAATATACATACTAGCTAACTAGTTTGGCTATATTATAGAATGCATGTAGAGCAGTAGTGTAAGAAAAATCCAGAAAGGTAGGTTAAAGCCAGATCACAAATGACCTTGACATAGACTTCCCTTAGTAGGGAGAGAGGGGTCACTGGAAGTTTTTGATGAGGAGGTATGATATATTTGGAATCGTGCATTAGGAAGATGAATTTGACAGCAATGTTTAGAATGGCTCAGAGAAGGAAAAGATTGCGGAGGAGCATAAGGGGTGGGGTGGGGCTGTCCAGGTAATTGGTTATTGCAATAATGTAGGCATTTGTTAATAAGGACATAGATTAAAGTAGTGGCAGATCAATATTCAAGTCTTAGCCCTTTATTAGATTCCTTTGATTGACATCTCTCAACTTCAGTTTCCCAATCTGTAAAATGGAGACAAGAGTTGTTTTGTATAGTCCACTAAATTGTGATCAAATAAGACCATGTATGGAAGGGTACTTTACAATCTAGAAAGCAGGCCAAATATGTCATCCTGTCTTTACAAATATAAAGGGAAAAAGATTGCTTGGTGACAGATGGTAATATAGTAGGTAGAGAGCTGGGACTGACGTCAGGAAAAACTGAGTTCAAATCTGGCCTCAGACACTTACTAGCTTCATAACTCTGAGCAAGTCACTTAATATCAGTTTCCTTAGCTGTAAAATGGGGATAATAATAGCACTTACCCAGCAGCATTGTTGTGAGGATCAAATCAGATGAAAAGCACTTAGCCCGAAGGCTGACACGTATAAGTCACTAAATAAGTGCTCATTCTTTTCCCTTCCGCTTGCCTGTAAGCCTGAGGGATCTGTCTTTTTCTCATATTTTATCTTCTTATACTCTTGTCTCATTGACTATATTCCACATTATCAGCAAGACAATTTAGTTTGAGAAGAACCCTGAATTCACAGGAGGACTAGACATCAACTGATAAGCAAGCATTTATTTTTTTTTCTCATCAATCAACATTTATTAAATGTCTATAGTGTTCCAGGAACTGTGTTAAGTACTGGGGACACTAAAAGTAGCAAAAGACAATCCTCGCCCTCAAGGAGCTTCTAATCTAATAGGGAATTTAACATAACTTTATAGAACAAGCATTTATTAAGATTCTATTTTGTGCCAGGCATTATTCTAGGATATAAATATAAATAATGAGACAATCCTAATCTCAAGAAGTTTATATTCTTAGGGAGAAAAATGCTCCACAACTTGGCCTCAATCTATTTTTTTTTTTAAAAAAAGATTCATTGTCCTTATGCTGTGATTAAGCTAAACTGGTCTTCTCTCTGTTATTCATATTGCAGGCACTCTTACCATTGTCTACTATGTCTGGAATATTCTCCTTCCTCTTCATAAAATCCATCACTTAAGAGGGCAGATTGGTGATAGGGAAAATTAGAATGCTCAGTGTATTGGGGTGGGGGGGAGGGGACAAATGTGGAGAAAATTTGGAACCCAAAATTTTGTGAAAATGAATGTAAAAAGTTAAATAAATAAATTTATATTAAAAAAAGTCCACCCCATGCATAAAATTTTTTTTGTTTCCTTCAACTGCTCCTTAATTACATTGTGTTTAACTCCATTGCATATATTTTATATATTTGTTTTATATTTATTCTGCAAATACTTATGTGTAGTTGTTTCCCCTGCTAGAAGATAACGTTTTGAGAATAGGATTTGTTTCATTATTTATACCTATATCTTATTGCCTACATGTAGTAGGTGCTTAATAAATGTTTGGTTGGTTGATTACAGAATAAATATAAAAATTAAATACAAAATAAGCACAACAGAGCTAATATAAGGTTGGTAGGAAAGAAGAACTCTAGCAGATGGGGCAAGGTTGGGGTGGATCCATCTTGAAGACAAAGAAAGAACTTGTAAGGGAGAAGGATAAGGGAGTATATCCTAAGCATGGAGGACTGCCAGTACAAAGGCAAGAAGAAGGGAGGTGGAGGGATGATGCAAAGAATAGAGAGAAGCCACTATGGCCAGACTGTATAGAGTGCGGTAAGGGGAGGAATGTACAATAAAATTGGAAAGATTACGGCCTGGTTGTGAAGAACTTTACAAGCTTAAAAAGTTAAAAAAAACCTTATTTGTCTGGAGATAATAGGGAGTAGGGGAGTGGCATGATTATATCTGTACTTTAAAAAAATTCACTTTCACAGTTATGGTAAAGATGGACTGAAGTGGGAGAGACTTGAGTCAGGAAGAACAATTAGGTAACTATTTTCAATAGTCTGAGTGAGAAGAGATAAATAAGAGCTTGAGTTAAAGTGGTGACCATGTGAATGGAGAGAAGAGGCTGGATGCCAGAAATGCTGTGGAGGCATACATGACAGGACATGAGGGGTGAGGAAGAGTGAGAAATAGAGGACAATGTGGAAGTTAAAAACCTATGAAACCAAAAATATGTAGTGCCTTTTGATAGAAATGGGCAAGTTAATAAGAGAGTGTAGCAGCAAGCACCTTGACACATCCAGGATGGCTTGAAAGCACAGGTTCTTAGATAAACTTTTCCAAAAGGAGAGCAACTTTTGAGGGTGAACAATCTTCTTTAATCATATATACCAACAGAAAAAATACAAATAGAGAAATAAAGACCAACAGGACTTGTAACTGTCTGATCATAAGCAATACCTACATCACAGATCAACAGACAGATCCAACTGTCTGACCATTATACACATACATTGTTAGCTACCAGAGAGAGAAGCACCAAGATCTGGGTTTTCAAAGCCAGGGGTGGGGGAACTGGGGGACTCCTTAATAGCCACCCAGAGTCTTATCTGATATATGAACCTTCTTCCAAAGAGTAAGACCCCAAAGCAAAACCTCACCTCAGAGTATATATACACTTTTCAGAGCAGGAGGGCATCAAGAACCCATAACCCAGTGCGTCATTAGAAATTAACAAAAGGTGTGTGCCTTCCTACTCCCCTAATCAAGCTTCCCTTAATAGGTTTCACCTAAGGCTTGTTAATGGATGGGGAAGATCTTTAATTCTCATTACATTGTAGAACTGGTGCTAAAGAGGGGTAGTTTTTTTGGGGGGGAGAAGATAATAAAATCAGTTTGTGGCATAGTGGGTTTGAGATGTTTCCAAAATCCATTTGGAAATGTATTGGTGATGTGAAAATGGAGACAGGGGAGAGACTGAGTTTGGATATATAGATACAATGTTGTTCATCAGGGTAGAAATGATAGTTAAACCCATTGGAAGTGATGAGAGAGAGAGAGAGAGAGAGAGAGAAAGAGAGAGAGAGAGAGAGAGAGAGAGAGAGAGAGAGAGAGAGAGAGAGACAGGGAAAAAGAGCAGCCCTCCAGCCCAGGTTGTAGCCTTGGGGTATACTGACAGTTAGGGGGCATGATATGGATGATAAACAAACAAAGGAGACTGAGAAGGGGCCACTTGGAGAAGAAGGAGGTGAACCAAGAGAGTGCAGTGTCCCCAAAATACAGAGAGAAAAAAGTTAGAACAGGAAGGTGATTAACAGTGCCACATGCTGTAGAGAGGTCAAGGAAGTTGATATCTGAGGAAAAACATACGATTTGGCAATTCATTTTTCATAGATAATTTCAGGGAAAGCAGTCTTAGCTGAATAGCTTATGTCTAGGCAGGCAGTTTCTAGCACGCGTCTGTGCCCGTAGAACAACTTGATCAATCAACAGTACTCCTTGGTGATGATGGAGTAAGAATTCATCTGAGGCTAGTTCTGCTCACTGTCCCCAGAGCCAGAGTGCCATGAACCTTGTGTCCTTGCTGATGCCTTGTGTAGCATGCATCCCATCACAGGCACATGCTAATTATTGCTCTCACATGTTATTAGTATTATCCAGAGTAACAGTGTTTTAGAACCTTGGTGTCCCTAAAGGTTGACCTAGCAGTTAGGGTAAAAAGGTTTGGAAATATTACTATACGTTATAAAAGCATTAATGAGCATGTGTGGTGTGATACTGATGCAATTAGATTTTTCTCACTTCTTGTCCCTTCCTGAAAGTCACCCAATAAAAGACATACTGGTGATCCAGGTGAAGCAATTTCCCAAGAATCCCTGCACTTGAAGGTCAAACAAACTTGGCATGCTTGTCAGTTCTGTGTAGAGCCAACCCCCCCAAAACTCAACTAATGGATGCTAGATGCTACTTAGTCCCCTGCCGCTGGGGCTCATAGAACCCGGCAGGAGACACTGTAAGCACCACTTTCCTTCTAAAGGTTCCTTTTAGTTCTTACTGATGAAATCAATGTTATGAGAAAATAAATGATACCAAAATTATAAAGAATAAGCCTGACTTGAAAGAAGTGATATGAGGAGACACCAGCCTTTGCAAAGTTAGGAAGTCAACAAGTGTACCTTTTGCACATATTCTCAGACTTTCACCAGTGTATTCATTAGTCAGGCTAGTTTCTGATTTTTCTTTGAAAAGACTATTGGTTGTATGGGGTGGTTTTCTGGGGGGGAAGGGAAAAGATACAAGGAGAACTGTGGTGATGTAAAAAAAAAAATCAAAGCAAAAGACATCAATAAAAGCTTATTTTAAATAAATGCTACCAGGAGAGGAGGGTTGGTGACTGACTAAACCAAAGTCTGTGATGTTTGAACTCTGAGGAAGAATGTTTATGGGACTCATCCTGTCCACTGTATTGTTCAGTAGTGCTAGAAATCCAGGAACTTCAGTTTGAGAGTCTGGGAGAAGGAGGCAATTATCTTCCTCTCTGGTTTCATGAACATGTGACAGATGAAAAGAATTTTAACTAGGCTAATTCCTAAAGCCTGTAGTTTTTAGAGGAGTAATTCCCTAAATGAAAAACAAATAAAAATAAATATGTGGAGCATTGTCTGCTCACTGAGCACTGTGGGATAGCAGGGTTAGTTGCTGTTCTAAAGGCTTGCCTCATTTGTTTATATTTACCTAAATTGGTGGTGTTTGGATTGTCTCTTTGGCACACCAGACAAAAGTAAAGATTGGGTGGATGTTAGAGAAGATCTAAGTAAACTCTTGTGTTTTGTAAATGAAGTGGTGGTCTATAGAGAGGAAATTACTTGCCCAAGATCACACAATAACTAAGTGGCAGAGCCAGAACTATGGCC